>CAUYON010128119.1:0-68467 GCA_963573935.1 Arctocebus calabarensis | reverse complement strand
TCTTTTTTTCTTCTTTCAAATGTATGTGTTGTTGATTGTTCCCTTTTCTTTCCTGTTCCTTTCCCTTCTCGTACCCACTTCCCCCTCCTTTTCTGGTCCCCTCCCCTTCCATTTCCTCCCCTCCCCTCCCCTTCCCTTCCCTTTATTTTCCTTTCCTTTCCAGAGTCTCTCTGTTCTTCAGAATGTAATTTGATGGCAAAATCATAGCTCACTGTAGCCCAAAACTCCTGGGCTCAAGCAAATCTCCTGTCTCAGTTTCCTTAGTAGCTAAGAATGCAGATATGAGTTGCCATGCTTGGGCTAATTTGTTTTATTATTTTTTAAGAAAGTTGTCTTATTATGTTTCCCCAGCTTGTTTCTAACTTCTAGCCTCAAGCAATCCTCCTCCCCTGGCCTCCCAGAGGTCTGGGATCATGGATGTGAGCCACTGTGCTTGACCGGATATTTTGTTTTGTATATTGGTTTCTTAGAAATGTAATTTTTAACATGATATTGAGCCACCATTTCTATGAAGGTATAAGAGGCATTATAATGGCCCAAATATTTCAGGCAAGCCTGATACGTAAATATAAATATATGAAATGCTCTAATTCTCATGAAGTAAAATTAACACCAAACTATTTTCTAACTCTGCATTACCAGTAACAGATTTATTTCACTTGTCATGATGTGATACATTTACTTAGCAGGTTGGCATTTTCTAATGAAAATACAAATTTTACACCATTAAATAAAAACAGGAAGAAAAGCAAGTAAATAAATCTTATGAAAGGTCTAGGATTCTTGGAAATTTCACATACCCCCCAAAACCTCCAGTAAGAAATGCACTAAAATATGTGATTAGTAGTAATATAATGATAAACAATAGATTGTTACAATGTGAAAATTTCCAAATATAAGAAAAAGAGCACATAAACATTCTAAAAATTAAGTAACAGCACTTTCAAAAAGTCTAATCCAGAGGTACCAGTGGGTCATCTTCACATAGATTTATTTCATGTTGACTATCTGGGTATGTATGTGTTCTGTTTTGCTGGTGTGAATGCCACAAACTTGGGGCCTGGTGGAAAAGGTGTGTAACAAAAAGCTTTGTACTTTGAAGATTAATGTTTAGGAGCCTAAATGAACATGCCACGTGTTTTTCCATGAAAATACCCTTCTCTTGGAAACATTACAGATCTAATTTTTTGAAGACACATTGTACTTGCATTTGGGAAATATTAAGAAAGATATATATACCCTCCTCTTTTACACATTGCTAAAGATGTTCTTCTCACCTTAAGCAATCAGTGCACAACCCAAACAATCTCCAAAGACCCATTTACTCAGTAAAGGCAAGAATCATGCCTGTTTTGCGCACAACTCTATGCCCAGCACATCTCGGCTCTGAAATGGCATGCAATCAATATTTTCTTAATATAGTCAGATGTAAACATTGAATGAATGAAGGGTCTTACTTTTAATAGTTTCATAAAATTTTAAATGAATAAATTTTCAATGAAGTAATAATATAGATATATATAAAGCATCACAAAAATAAATACTTCTTATATAACACATAATGCTAAAATATTGCGACGTGGTAGACAATGGAACTCTAGTGCCTTGTAGATTTCAGTTCTATTTGGAATTGAGAAAGCATCAACGCCCTGAACATGTCTGGGCTTCAATATCCTCATTTGCACAAAAGGAAACTCAACCCTTCAAAGAGCTGCTGACAAGATTCAAACATGTCATACAGGGTTTATGAAAGTCACTCAAACGGTAGACACCTTCTTCCCTACATTATATCTTCCATACCCATGTTGAGGTTTTAAAGGAATGTCTGCCTTTCAGATACGTGACAAAAATAACTGACAAAATCAGTACAAAATTTGATTTTCAAACAGAATTTTTAAAAAACTGAAATCAATTTTAGAACACGATTCGGTCCAAACACATATATGTAAATAGGCAACGTTTAAGCTAGCTATAAAAATAAATCCCTTTGAAGATATGCAAATAGAAATAGTTCATGTCTGCCTTTTCCTTGTTCAAAAATGATTTCCCATATTTCAAATCCCCTTATTTGTTACATACTGACATAGATAACAAGTTGTCTTCCTACAGTCTTCCTATTCAAAACAACAACAATAATAGTCATAATTTGAAGAAAACAATGCATTTATTCTTTTTCCTACTGTTTGAAAAGTCCAAATTGGATTTACCTTCTTCTAAGTGGAATGCTACTCTTTCTCTTGATGTCACAAATTCAATAACTAAAATAGTTCAATCTCTCCTTGGGTTTTCAATCATTTGGTTTCTCTTGGTAAGACTCAAACTAATAAGGGCCTAATTAGGGCCTTTTGCTAATTTCATTTATTTTTGTATGATGATAATACCTCTGTTATAATCCAAAAGCTCATTTATGGTCTTTATAAAATTGCTTTTTCAGAGAACATTTAGTACATAAGGCCCAAATTCCTTATGTACTAAATGTTCATAGTTACATATTTGACTTTAAAATGTCGAAACTACCTTTTGGTTTATGTGACATTGGTGATATCTATAACATAACCCTCTCATTTAGTTCCTTTTATTTTAGTTCACGTAGTGACTACTCCCTGGTGGTTAATTTCTTGAGACTTTTTCCTTTTGAAAAAGGAAATCATCTCCATAAGATTGCATCAATCCTTTCAATCTTTGTAAATCAATGAAATAACCCCAAATCTGCATAAAAGCCTTCAATATCATTTGTTTCCCCTCCTTACTCTCTTATTCAGTATATGTTTTTGAAGGGCTCCTACGTGGCAGGGGTATTCTGACACACTTAAGTATTTTTTCTGACACTAAAGGGTTTAAAACTGATTGGTATACTATAACGAAAGACAGCATTTTTCTTTAAAAAAATTTCAGATTAATGTGAAGGTACAAATAATTAGGTTACAAAGTTTGCATTTGTTAGGGAGAGTCCCTGTGCTGTGACCTGCCCCCAGGAGGTGTGCCACATACCCTTACATTGTGCCCACTAGATGGCAGCACACCAAGCCCTCTCCTACCTCCTCTCTTTCCCCCTTCCCTCTCCCTCTTCCCCCATCTGGAATTGGATTGAGTTTTTCCTCTTGTGTGGGCGTGTATTAGATTAAAAGACAGCATTTTTTATGTATTAGATTAAAAGACAGCATTTTTTAGTATTTTATAGAGCCAGAAATTCCTCATGAAACATTAACGGTGTCTCCAAAATCAAATTTGTGTAAAAAAAAAAAGTGTCATTGTTATTTCCCATTTATATTCTGTCATCTGACCCACCTGCCTACTCCAAACAAACTATCTTCCTTCAGCCTTGTACGTGAAAAAGGACCCCCACGGAGAGGGTGATCTGCTCTATGTGGGTTTTCTTGTTACTGTTGCTTAAGTTACCATGAGTGTGCCCACTAATTCTTTTAAAAATTTTCTTAAATTTAAGAATGACACAAGTATACTCATGAATTCTAATTCTTAAAGCTGAAAACTTTCCAGCTATGGAATCTTCATCTCCAGTTCTTGCTCCCAACTATTGCATTATGGTTTTTTGAAGCCAGAATAGCATTTCCTGTTTCCTTAACTGGAAAATTACTAATGGTTAAATACTACATCCCAGAGGAAGCTTTTCCAATTCACTCATTGAGTTGCTAAAAGACCACTTACTTGATAAAGGATCCTTATAACAGGACAACTTCAGGGGGCATAGTTTCAAAAAGCTTAAGAATAATATATTTTGTTTAACTATGTATTTAAGGAAGATCTTTGTGGTGCAGGACAAATAATTTAGATTTAATAGTCAAGAAGCCCATATAAAGGCGGTGCTTGTGGCTCAGTGAGTAGGGCACTGACCCCATATACCAAGGGTGGTGGGTTCGAACCTGGCCCCAGCCAAACTGGAACAAAAAATAGGTGTTGTAGTGGGTGCCTATAGACCCAGCTGCTAGGGAGACTGAGGCAAGAGAATCGCCTATGCCAAGAGTTAGAGGTTGCTGTGAGCTTTGACATCATGGCACTCTACCGAGGGCAACAAAGTAAAATTTTATCTCTGAAAAAAAAAAGAAACTCATATAATATGTGTTATGAGTTGCACTAGTTTGGAGAAAAAGCACACGTTCTTCTTTCCTTAATGTAACTTTGTCCTTATGACACTTCCATAACATAAACTGCAGTGTTCCATGTAACTTAAGTATATCACAATTATTCACCTGAAGAAAAATAGGGCTGAACAAAATGGAAAATATATTTCCTAATTAATCTCTCAGTGTTGGGGCACTGGGGTTCATGAGGCTGTCTTTCAAAGAAAGAATCAGAAAAGAACAAAAAAAATAGTTCTCAGTTAAGAAGGAATGCCATCTGTGAAGTTTAGAAACTAAGTTGGATACTACTGCATGGTTAGTCCTCAAAGCGAAGGAAGATGACGATAAACCAGTAAGGCCTTTGTTATAGTAAGGCAAAACTAAAAGACAAACAAGCAAATAATAATAGCCAAAAAAAATTCAATCTGTACACGATTGAACCGGCTGCATATAAATTAGCTATAGGTTTGAAACAGCAGCACTATTTCAAAACTATACACACATAAGCTCAGAAAACATTTCATCCAATTCTCCATTAACCATTGAGAACTATTTAAGAGTATGCCCTGAGCTTGTAGTTGCATCAATGACAGAATACCAAAAAAGGAAAGTCATGCTTTTAAAATAAATGGTTGTCTTGAAAGAAGAGAAAATATTCAAAAAGTAAAAGCACTTACCATGAGACTTTTTTGATGTGAATGACAGTGGAAATACTAGCAATGGAAATAAAATAACAAAACCTGAAATTTGGGGATGAGATGTCTAATTTCTTAATAGCCTCTTAATTTACTAAGATTATGTTCACATTAAACTACTCATTGAACTCAATAGGCTTCAGCTTAGAGTCATATAATGTTGAAACTGAAAGGAACCTTAACTAAAGCCCAAATAGCTCTATATCCAGGATTTTGGCCAAAGAAGTTGTGACTTTCTTATTAAACTCATTACTGCTTTCCTATGATGTCACAATTGACAATATCATTTACTTTCCATGTTCTCTTTATTAGGAACCACAGGAGACTCCTTATCCTCATGTCTTAAAAAAAAAAAAAAGACATTCGTCTTCTGCGTAACTGGTTGATTCTTAGTCTTATAGACATTCTAGATTTTTGTGTTATTTTTTCTGATTTTCTTTTTTGTCTTGGCTGCGAGAACCTCAAAACAATTTTTTGAACTTATCCTTTGCAAGGGTTTATCATTATGTTATGTTTTGAAATTTATTTCTAGCACTTTTGTTTTCAAGGCTGTTTTTATTTCTTTTCATGTGTTATCTTTAATTTTGGTTCTTTCCCAGTATCCTTTACCAAACAAAGTAAAGAATGAATAAATAAATGAAAGAACAGAGTCACTCAATGTTAAACAGCATGTCTGTGCCTAGAGTGCAAGTATTCTTTGTCTAAAACAACTGCTGGTATCCACTCCATATTATTTATCATCCTTATTAAAACAGATCAGTTTCAGCCTGCCTCACTAAGAGTCGTAAGAATGACTTACCTTTTATCAAAAAAGGGGGAAAAAGTTAGTTCTGAAAAAAATGTCTTTTAAATTGAGTTTCTTATTTAAAATCAACAGGTGTCTACCATAGATAATGAAACATAGCATATATCTCTATATCTAATTATCTATCTACAGTTAAGATGCTTTTAAAAAGTGTGAGGAAAACATTTAAAGACAGTAATACTATTTCAAGTTTTATTTGATAATTCCAGTCAACAAAGCTGTCAAAGGACATTTAATTAAAAAAAAAATGAATGTCTCAGACCTGTAATTCTAAAACTTTAGGAGGCTAAGGTGAAGCCGCAAGATCAAGACCTGTCTAAGGAACATAGCAAGACCCTGTCCGGACAAAAAAATAACAAAAAAGTAGTGATGGGTGGTAGTAGGTTCTTGTATCCCAGTTATTCAGGAGGTTGAGGCAGGAGGATTGCTTGACACTAGGAGTTTGAAGTTACAGTGAGCTATGATGATGCCACTGCACTCTACCCCAGTTGGCAAAGCAAGACTGCTTATTGAAGCTCTAATATGCCACCTAACAGCCCTCAACCAGAAAACAAGATAATATTAAAAAGAAGTAAAACTTAAATTCAAGTAATTTCTTGAACCAGTTTGGCATATGGGCATACCTAGCATAGAAATCTGCCTAATTTTGATGTACTAGTAAAGTACTAGTAAAACAATTAGTACTAGGAAAGAACTCTTAATTAGAGTCAGCTCACAGACAAGGCTTTGGTTAATATCCTGTACCCAAGTTCATAGACCAAACGAACTTCTAAAAGATTTGAGGCTTTGTATTTAGGACTGAGCAAAAGAGAAGATTTTAATGAAGTATTTAATGAATGAATAATTAAGAGCAGTTAACATTTTAGAGTACTTTCTTCATGCCAGATTTGCTTCAAATTGCATTATTTCTAACTTTCTCAAGTGTAAGCAGTAGTAATACAATTATCCTATCCTAATATAATCATTCTAGCCTAATATAATTATTATCACCTTTACAGATGATAATAATTAAATAATTATCAAGTTATAAATATTGGATAAGTAATAAAATCCTTTTTTCCAAGGTTTTCAGTTTTATTTCTACCTCTAAAAAATGTTGTAGTCTTTTGCTAGTGTTTACATATAAATGTGTAAAGTGTAATACTAGACATAATATTATATAAATATACTAAATTGGTTTGCAAATATTGAGGCTTAGAAAGATCAAGTACCTAGTTCAAAGTCATAGAGCCAGTAAGTGTGGGAAGTTAGTGTGCCTCCAAACACCACATTCATACACCCTATCCCATATTACCATCTGCACTTGTATGTGGGAACATTCATAATATGTGGCTAACATTTCATGCGAAAGGTATTCTTCCAAAGACTTAGGACTTTACTACTATATACAATGAAACATTGATTAAAGTCTAATATATTTTTGCTGGAGCCCATAGTTCAGTCTTAAGTTTCAAATTAAGTACATTAAAAAAAAATCCATCAAATGCAAGTTACATAGGAAAAAATAGTGTCACTTCATTTTCTAAACATGCTAAACATTTAAAAGGCTTCACAGTCCACATCTGCAAACCCAATTTAGTATATTCATATAATATTATGTCTAGTATTACACTTTACACATTTATATGTAAATACTAGCAAAAGACTACAACATTTTTTAGAGGTAGAAATAAAACTGAAAACCTTGGAAAAAAGGATTTTATTACTTATCCATAAAGGTCAAGTTTACAAGAGAGATGGAATATATTTATGCTATGGTAACTTGATCAGGCACAAAAGAGGTGATCAGAGGCTCACATTACTTTAATTAAAAATCTGCTTAGGGTTACTTCAGATTGGAGAAAAGCACAGAAATAGAAGTCGCAAGGGAAGATTTATATTCTTGATATTACCACCAACAGGAACTCTGGATAATATAAAGATTGGTTCATTTCCATGTCAGAAAGCATTCAATATAAACTAAGTGTTGAGATGCTTTTATTAGGGAAAGAATTAGCCATTCATAACATTTCTTTTTTCAGGGCTGATCCAATAGTTCCCATTCAACGAATTCCTACAAACTTAAGCAATTTTTATCTCAAATTATTTAATGGCTATAGCAATCGAAATTATTTTACTTAAAAATACCTTTGAGGAGTTCCCTAATGAGAACTCTACTTTATAAATTATTAGATAAAATATCATAGGCCTAGGTCTGGGTAAAAAAGGCATTCACTAAGAGTGTTAGATTGGAAACAACTCCTACAAATAATCAGAATGTTACCCTCAGTGACTAAACGGAGGAAAGAAAGGAAAGTGGAAATAGTGAAACAATTAGAAAAATTAGTCTTTATCCAGATCCACCGATAGTAAAAACACTTTACACTAGGATGGTAATTCATAATTTTTCACAATGCATTTCATTAACTCTTTGATACCCATAAAAACCTTTATAGGTGCAAAGGACAGACAGTATCGTCCCCATTTTATAAACTTCAAGAGAGCGTCTTACCCTAGATCAGCAGTTCTCAACCAGTGGGTTTCAACCCCTTTGTAACAATGAAAATGCATCCTGATGAATATGCATTCTGCATATCAAATATTTATATTGTGATTCATAATAGTACATAAAAGTAGCAAAATTACAGCTATGAAGTAGCAATGAAAATAATTTTATCGCTGGGGGTCACCACAACATGAGGAACAGTATTAAAGGGTCGTGGCATTAGGAGGCATTAGGAAGGTTGAGAACCATTGCCCGAGATGAAAATTTCCAAGTGGACAAAGGAGCTCTTCAAATCTACAACCACTATTTTAAGTCAAGAACCCTTTCCAGGTAATATACTATCTCATCAACATAGTCCAGAGTCAAAAAAAGGGGGAGAATTGGATGCTGGTGGATAAAAAAATTAATCCATGTTTTTCATTTTGTGATATGTAACAATAAAAACTTATTTTCAAAACACCTAGGGAGGGTCCAAAACACTAAAAAAAAAAGCCCACATATCTGATAATAAAATTAAGTGGAATACAGATGAAATATTTAATATTGATCATAATTATGAGCTATATATTAATAGACTTCTAAAACTATTTCAGAAATTTATTTTTGTGCACTTAAGCTATAGTGGATTAATCAGGCCAGTTTCTTGCCTGCTTACAATTAGAAAATACTAGACAATGCTGTATTGGAATTGACCTATTTCTTGCATTTAAGTTGATTCTAACTTTAACAAACAATTATGCCTTATGTGGTAAAGGTAACATTCAACCATATGGCAGGAAATATGTGAAATATCGGGACAAAGCGACAATACAAGAATTACCATTCTCAAAAAGTAACAGTCTATTGATTCTAAGTTAAGTAAATACTAATTCATTACTAATGGTAGTATGTATGGCCTGTTAATAAATCAAAAAAAGTAGTCTATTAATTTTTTTGGAAATAGCATGGCAGATGGTTATTTCTAAAAATATTTTCATTTACTTCATCACTTCTATTTCTAAAATGTACCTCATTCTTTTATCTTTCCCCCTAGATTTTGCTTCAAAGTAAATAAGGTTGATTTTTTTTTCATTTGTGAGTGCTAATTCTACTACTACTCCCCTGATTACTGCTACTATTAATTCTACTAAATATACTAGGTCTCTGACACTGGGCCATGTTGACAAGATAGATAGGAGGTATATAGGACACCTATAATTACTTTCTCCTTAAGCATCAAGCGTCACTACACAGACCTTCTCTGTATGCTTTGTTTATAAATTAAATGGACTTACCTATTCTATATATGTCATAGAAATAAAATAAAAAAGTTTCAGCAAAGTTTATAAAACCAGCACAATTATAATGCAATTTGTTTAGTCCAACAAATAAGCATACATTCATTGGTCAAAAATCTATGTACAGAAAAATTGGAGAAGTATTCTTAAAACTCAGCTTCATTATTTGGCAAAACACCCTCTTTTATTTTTACATAGATGGAGCTGGAACATATTCTTCTTAGCAAAGTATCTCAAGAATGGAAAAAAAAGTATCCAATGTACTCAGCCCTACTATGAAACCAATATATAAGCACCTACACTTCTATGTGAAAGCTATAACACAACTATAGCCCAAGATGAAGGAGAAAGAGGAAGGGCGGGGAGGATGGGTGGAGGGTGGGTAATTGGTGGGACCACACCTGTGGTACATTTTACAAGGGTATATGTTAAATAAGTGTAGAACACAAATGTGTTAACACAATAACAGGAAATGCAGTGAAGGCTATGTTAACCATTTTGATGAAAGTATTTCAAATTGTATATGAAACCAGCACATTGTACCCGATAACTGCATTAATGTACACAGCTTTGACGTAATAAAAAAAAAAAAGAAAGAAAAAGAAAAATCATGTAAACACCGCTTCTTAACACTTTTTGTATTGAGCTAAACTTTTTAGAAGTCTATGGACCTATTAAACTAGATCTGTTCAATGGAAAAAAAAAAAAAAAGCCAAAACACAAAATCCAAATATGGAATGAGCAAAATCAACCAATGTTTTTATAGAGAATGCCAATACTGCTCTAATGAAATCCATCTTTGTGAAAACTTCCACCCCATTTTATAAGGTTCAAAATCTGTTCCCTAAAGGAATGGAAACATTATTGGGGTTGCAGATTAAACAGGCAGAATGTAGCCCCACATTATAAAAAGTTTTTCAATTTGCTTTTTCTTAGAATTATCATTCACTCTCAATAGCAGGCTCTACAATGATTTATTTTTCTAAATTTTCAAACATTTATATTTTCTAAAATTAAGAAGCTACTAGAATGACAGAGAAATTAAAAAAAAAATCCATATCAGACAGAAATAGCTGCCTAAAATATCTTAGCACATTTACTATCAGTATTTTCCTAAGAAAAATAATTTTCTTGATTTTACTACTAGGAGTCATAATTACTGTAAAGAATTAAAAAAAATCATGTTGTGGGAAATAAAAAGTATGGCAAAATATTTTTAAACACCCAAAATCCTTATGCAAAAATACCTAGACTTGATATTAGGAGAACTTCATTGCTGACTTCCTCCTGGGCATACACGAGTTGCATGGATACAACTTTGGTTTATCAAAGGTGATATCTTTGGGAGCTGAATCATTATATGAAGTATTATTTAAGTGTTAAATTTGATTTCCATAAAGTATAACAGGAGAATAAAATTGATGTAATATTAAAGATTGTGGGGAATTTATAATATTTATCAACAGAGATAAAATTTCTTTAATTTCCTTTTTTGTTTAAGCAAGTAAATTATTGAAAAATTAGGAAATAATGCTATTATCTTCATTTAAAACTACTTATGAAAGAGTATGAGGTAGTATGATTCTGTGAAATAGAAAGACATTAGTAGTTCCTCTGGCCCCACCTTACCTCACTCTACTTCCTAATTTTTGAATTTTCCCTTTTCTCATAATTGCCTTCCCTGTGTTTGGCTGTTTGGTCACTTCTGTCATGATATTGTCCTTTGTATTAAAATAATTGCAAAGCTGAGTATTAGTTTTTTCATATATGGGGTCTTTTTTATTTGCATTCTTTGTTTTATTCAGTCATTTATTGTTATAGGGATTGTAGACGCACAGCCCTTCCCTAAAACCCAGAAGGGTAGATGGATAGATGGTGAAGTGTAGATGATAGATGACTGATACATAAACAATATAGGGTGAAAATCTAGAGATAGGAGATCACTTTAAAAGAAAGCAAATATCAAATACTTACACAAGGTAATATCTTAAAAGTGTGCCCTCGACTAATTCAAATTTTGTAAATGCCTCTTTACGAGCTCACTTAAAATAATTTAATTAAAGACAATTTTATGTGGAAAGGACAATTTTATTTGTTTATCTTGTGAAAATTAGTTGCTAAATAAGCCAGTTTTAAGAATCCCCTTGTAGCTGTTCCTTATTGATGCTGGAATTTGCTAATAATCTTGAACTCCTCTGAATTTATAGAACACTTATAACAAACTATATCCAAATGAATTACACTTCCATTACAGATTTGCTTTTCCATAGACATGCTAACTTACTAGGTGGAAGGGTAAGGAAAGGGAGACTCCAGGCATGACAATTGTCACAGTTGATTCCGAAGTTTGTCATCTGAACAGACCGCTTCCTTCAAATGCACCCCGAGTAGCTTAACACAGAACACATGACTCCACCTGTCTCAGAGAGAAACTATGTCTCACTATGTCTCAATTGCTTTAATTTATTTGCAAAGGCTGATCATGGCAAACTAATACTCATACTTCGGTCCCCAGGTTTCTAAGGAAGGAAGGAATTAGCTGTGACTTAGCGGGATCCTCATTTAATTTCACAGCTTTGACTTAAAAATTATATATTCCAGTTCAAATGGTGCTATGGTTTTGACAAGCGATGCAACACTCTCAGCTACTTGCCCAGCAACATGATAAGTCACACTGAAGCTCAGGATGAAATAACATGTCTGACAAAATGGAAGACCTGTGACAAAACAACTCATTGGGAAATGTCACATTGCACTCATGAATCACAGCTCATCAGACATGCTTAGCACCCAGGAGGCTAGTGGGATCACCAGAAGAACATTTCCAACCAAGAATAATTAGATTTCTCCGGAAGCAGCTTTTAGAATAAGCTTTCAGACTGTCACAATTAAAAGAAAAAGCTTACTATTAGCCATGACCGCAGTACACAATAGTCCTCCTCAGTGTAAATAACGGTGGAAATATCATGTAGAGGTAAGGGATTTTAGAAGTTTGCATGATAGTTGAGAAATGAAGACTTTCCCAGTCCTTGGAAGGATAAGACAATAAACTATTGGAATACCATCTTCTGATCACAGGACTTGGGGGTGGGGAAAATATGTGTTTATGTCTCCTCTTTCACAGCTGGTGGTATTTCCCAAAGGAGAGAGGGCATTGGTTTCTGACTCGAATAAAGGCAAAATCCACAAATCCAGCCTCACTTAATCCATCTTCAAGATGTCGATAAGGAAGATTGCTGCCACATGCAATCATATAATTTAGGGGTGTGTGCTTTGCCAGAGAAGCAAAGAGATGCACAAGACTCCAAGGGCAGAGGAGTTATAAATAAAGAACTTGGCACAGTGATAATTCACAGACACACACCCAGACCCACACATGGGTTTGATTTAATTTCTAATATTTAGTACAGATCTTTGGGCTATAATTTGGAAATTGGTCAATTTATTAAGCGTGCTGTAAATGACACATAGAGCTGCCATTTCATGGGTTTTAAGGAAGTTAGATTAAGAGAGAAGAAAAGGCTGAACTTGTTAATATTGTTGAACTATGAATATTTGCTTTATTATAAAGCAGTCTCAGTAAGGAAGAATCTAGGAAACCTATTAGTGAGTATCTTAAAAAAATTCCTCTAGTTTCTACAGACTTGGCCAGCAGAAATATTTAGAACTGAATAGTTGCAATATTAATTAGTTATTTGTAAATATAGTATCTAATTTTTTAAGAAAAATAAAGATGGTCAAAATTTTTAATTATTAAAGTTGTGTGAATTTGAGGCCACAAAACACTATAGTGGAATTTTTATAGAGGGGCTCTTTACCTGTAAGAGATCCATTAAGGTTTGGGTAGTTTGCCTTTTCTCTTAAATGACATCCTAAAAGCAAATTAAAAGCAAAAACAGAAAAACAAACAAGCAAAACCAAAACAAACAAACAAAATCTTTACTTTTTATTCAAACATAAATACTTTCCAAAAAAGACTAGTTGGTTAAGAAGTTACTTATTCATACTTAAAATTCTTTTCTGACATAAACTGTTTAATTCAATTATCACAACTTGAATACCCTGATATCACTTACACTGGAGCTTATTCATTATAATGTTCAGAAATAGCCTCCTTTTTACTTGTCTTCCTTCTTTTTACAGAATGTATTTGGCTTCAGTTTTAGCGCTATTAGCTTTACAGATAAGTAATCATTCAAGAAAGAACTAACAATCGGCCCCATGGTTCATAGCAAAGGCTCCCATATGTCAATTTGGTGAATTCTTTATTTTTCTAATTTATAAATGTGTTGGTAAGAGGTATGAAAATTTAGTATCTGCATCAATATCAAAATCAGTATATTTTGTATCAGTAAATTTGGCTTAATTTACTGACCAAGATACATTAAAAAGGTTTTTACTTACCTTACTTAGAGTTTCCATTTTATCTTTCCATTATATATTTCTCTTAAAATATCTCAGAAGCAATAAGATCACTTTTAGGAAAGAAAGATTTGTCCTTTTATAATCATACAATTTCACCATACAGATTTCTAATGTGCAAAGACAATCAAATCAACTAGACGTGACCATCTGGAGTTTGAAACCACCAAATAATGAAATAACTATTAAATGTGTCAGTCTAGCCCTCTGAGTGGCATTTTCCCTTGTGTCATTGTGCTAAGTACTAGGGGATGCATCCATCCCATAATCTGAGACATGTCAGCCTTTAGGCAAAAAGTAGATAGAAAGCAAATGAAGTTTAAAATACAGAAAATTGATTAGAAATAGAATTGAATTAACACCTAGAAATTAGATTGCTTATTTAATTATTTCATTTAGTTTTCATTTTTCTTCAATTACTTTGCAGTCTTTTGTAATAAATGAAGCCCAATCATACAGAGAAAAGTTTAAGGTTTCTCTTCTTCAGAAAATTAGCCTATTGCCTAAACTAGAAATGTGAAAATATCTGGTATACTATTAACTTTTTTTTAAGGTATATGATTGAAGTTTTAAAAAGACCCAGTTAAATGTAAATGGCTTTCTAGTGACTTTAAATTTCTTCAATTTTCAATATAAAGAAAATGCCAAAATATCTAAAAAGACTGTTTTTGAGGCCAATGTATTTTAAAAAATCAATATCAACTGAGATGTAAAATGCTATCTCAAATGCTACTATAATTCAGGCTCCTGGAACCAATACAGTATGGCTTTGTACAGAAAATATTAACCATAAACCTATAAGTAATATCTATAACTGAAGACAAAAATATGGGATGTTGGGGAAAAATAAATAGAAATAGTAAACGATAAAGTAGAATTCTCATGCACACTATTAAACAGTTGAAGAATGATAGTAGAATATTAGATTAAAAATTACTACCTCTGATCGGCAGTGGATCATCTGAAATCAGATGGAATCAAAGGCTTTGGTATCCATCATAAAACAGGGATAATAAAAATGTTTGCATACCTAGTACTAATATTTTGAGTTGAAAATATGAAGCTGAGATAGGGAGTTGTTTTTTTTTTTTTTTTGAGACAAGTTATAACACTATTTCCCAAGGCTAGGGTGGGTTGGTGGCAGGGCAAACTCTAACTCCTGGGCTCAAGGGATGCTCTTGCCTCAGTCCCCTTAGTAACTGAGACTATAGATGCCCATAACAATGCCTGCCCAGCTAGTTTTTCTAATTGTAGTAGAGATGAGTTTTTGCCCTTGCTCAGGCTGGTCTTAAATTCCTGAGCTCAAGTAATCCACCTACCTCGGCCTCCTGGAGTGCAGGGATTACAGGCACAAGCCACCACACCAGGCAGGGCCGGGAGTTGTTCTTACACCTGCTGTATGTGTGCCTTACATACACACTGAGTTGTACACATTACGGGTTGGCCCAAGATTCTCATGACCACAAATCAAGTAAGCTTGCACCTGCTGTAGAAACTCACTGGTGACAAGGTGCAAAATGCAATGTCTACCCCAAATACCTTCTCTTTATAAGCGGTCCTGGAATTCTCTCAATGGTTTGTTAGGGTATAGTGAGAAATTCAATAGTCCATAATTCCCTACCAAATATAAAACCCTAAAAGATAATTTTCTAAGTTACTACCAGTGACTAATACCATAGTTCAATATGTCCTGATCTTTTTCCGGCCCACAATCCTGAGAGACATGACATGACATAAACAGTTTGACACCATTGACCGCACCACCATTAACATGTCTCTACAGGGGAAATACCATGACTACTATAAACCACGCAGCCCATCCCCTCACTGGGGCTCACTGCTCATCGTCAGTCTGAGGTTTCTTTCCCACGAGAAACTTCTTCAGAACAGCTACTGGGCAGCGTGAGACTGATCAGTTCGGGAAAAGGGATCCAACGTATGGGCATTATCAGTGAGAAATAAAGATGTGTTGATTGAACTGGACTTAATTTCCATTTAATTCTGGATTATTTAATATTTTATTTCTATATACATTTCTATTTTCTCCAGTCTTGACACAAAAAGGAGAAAATTCCTGCTTTGTATTCTATGATTTCAATAAGATGGCATAATGAAAAGCATCTATCAGCATATTTCAACAAAATTCTTCAGGGGAACTCAAAGATGTTTATTTAGGATCATTTTCCTAAGCAATACCCTGCAACAAAAGTTAACCATCCTGTGTTAGCCCATGTTTTCTCCATAACCAAGTAAAATATGCTTGTACAAATCATCATAAAGATAACATTTGCAAAAATTTAATACTGTGTAGTATTTCTAAAATTTTCTCCAAATTTATATTTTATAATGTTTAAATTTTACTAAAAAAAACCCACTGGCATAGTATTGTTCTTGAATACTTGTTACTTAAATCAACAGAATTTGCATTTACTGACTCATTAGAATAGTTTCTACAGAACATTATTTTTTTAAGTATACATCTTATGAGATTGCCAATATCTAAGTGGATTGGGTCATATACTTATTCATATGTAACGGTTTTTGAAAATCAAGTCAGTTAGGCAGTTCATTTCTAGAAGCTATCTGCCTTCAAGGAATCCAAAGAACTCCAGGATCAGGATAAATGAAATAGATGTATTCCTTGCTCCACTAAATCTTCAAAGGGAAACAAATTCTATTTATTCTATGGATAGATGAACTATTACATTTATAGTGAAAGGTAATTGACTAGCTTTCTTCTCTTGAACTACTTCTGAAGTTTTTCTTTCAATGAAATTTAGAACTCTTACACTTTAAGAGCAATAATTTATGACAAGTTATCTATTGTGTTAACAGCCATATTGATGGATATCGTGTCTGTGAAAATCTAAGTTTGAATCACAAATCTTTACATTTTTAAGCCATTAATTGCCATTCAGCATATCTCAGACAGATGGAGACTGAGCTACATAACTCAGATGTTCCAGTGGCAGTAAAACATAAAGATAATTTGGTACCAAGTACAATGAGAGAAGAAATACACTTGTGAAAAAATTATTTAATAAAGACAACATAGTGACATACTTTCAATAAATATTCATTGAAACTATCCTGGCAAAAAGGCACACACAAAATAAGTTACATGATAGCACAATTTTCTAAAATAATAGAAAATTTAAAAAATAAGGTTATCTATGTCTATAAAAAATACAGAATTGAGAAATTAATTCTCTATTAATTGTCACCAAAATAACAAAGTAAAAGTCAAAGGTCATTCTTTTCTTTCCTTTCTTTTTTTTTTTTTTTGTTTGAATTGATCTGGCTTAAACAAATCCATACTTTCTATTTTAAAAAGGACTACCAATATGAAAATATGTAGAAAACCCTTCCATTTGATAACTCTCACAATTACTAAAGACTTATCAATAAATTCTTAAACTTAATAAAAATTAGTAAAAAATGCAATACTATTTACATGATATATATATATATATATGCACATAAACATAACCTCAATGAATTCATATCCAAAGTGATTTTTAATGACTTTAGAAGGAGAAAAAAAATGCTAATAATAAATGATCTACCTAATGCTCTTATCAATAATTTTGGGAGTAGAGACTACATGGATATCAACTTGAAGGAAAATTCTGTGAGTAGGATGAAATGTCTGCAAAGGTACTGAGTATCTCCTTTAAGTCTTTCAAGACAAGAGTGAACCAGCATATCAGTGGGACGCATACCCAGAGCTGTTGCATAAAGCCTATGGCTACTGCAGCTGGGGAACTTCAATTCTAAATAAACAGAGATCAGAGTTAAAGAGTGATCACCAGGTCCCACTCTCTAATTAGAATTCAAGGGAATATGGTGGGGAAATTACTTTCTTTTATTTACCCTTGAAAATATATATTCCTCGATAGGAAGCAGTCCAGAGATTTAAATATTGATGCCAAACTATTTTTAGCCAGGTATTAAAAAATGTTTATAAATACAATGATAAATTACTATTCAAATGAAAGTTATGCTTCCAAGTTACATAAAAGACTGTCCCTCCCAATGGGTGGTATAATTCAAATGACAAGTTGGTATTTTGACTTATTTTCATTATTTTATCCTTGGAAGATCACTAAACATCTGTGAAGTTTGGGATGGTGTCTCTTGTCACAATCCAGCTGATGATTATCCTTTTTAAATAATCTATTAGAATGGAAGCAAACTTAACTGCAGATACCCAAAGCATTGTCTAGACTACATTTTAATACCAAAGTCACATTAAAGAAAAGTATGTTTAAACTAGGAATTAATGTAGCAATTCTGGTTTTTAGGTATAATGTGAATGATGTGAAGTTATTTGCAAATATTGACATTCAATATTATTTTAACTTAGTTAAAATGAAGAAGTATATCATTTTCTTGGAGACCCAGAAATAATTACATGTCCTTTAGTTAACTTTTATCATAAAAGAATATACTATAATTTAATTTTAAAGATTATGACATATTATAATAATATGAGTCCCAGTGGCATAGCACGGGGGACTAAATTAACATGTTTTTAAATTGAACCAGTATATCAATTCACATTAGACCTATACATGCACCAGAGCTCCTAAAGGACTTCAATGCTGAATAGAAACAATATTTCATCATTTTCATCATAATTTCATCATTTTCAATGCTGAATAGAGATAATATTTCATCATTTTCATCATAATTTAAATCAGCTATAGCAAAGGGTTGACTCTCTTTGGATGGTATTCTAAAAATAATCATTAATAACTAAACTTTTATATAAGGTAATTTATGCAGTCAATTTGCCATTGAAACCCTATACTATAAAAAGCTAAATACAATATTTATAGTGTTTATAAAATACCTTATCATTTCAATTGGTACATAATGATAGTGAATATTAGTTACTTATAAATATGCAGAAAAATGTAGTCATAGTCATGTATCTGTGCATTGTCTTTTGGTTTTTTTGGTTTTGAATTTCTTTCCTCCATCTTTTTATGTTTTTCTATAATTTTCATAGTTTCCTAGATTGTATATGAAACCAGCACATTGTACCTCATGATTGTGTTAATGTACACAGCTATGATTTAATAAAAAATATTTAAAAAAATTTTGCTTGGTAAATTTCAATGTGAAGTGTATTATGAATATTTTTTCTCTTTCCATATACTCCTATGCACTCATATACATATTCATATCTATGCTACATATTATGATACAATTATGGGAATGTGGAATTAGAGTCACATGTTACAACTTTGTATGCTGTAACATTCATAATCTTCATATACATTTAACTTTCTATGAGGTGCACTAGGTCAAGTAGAAATTTGGACACTTCTAATAATTATTTTTATAATAATAAGAAAGGTCTAAAGGTCAAATAGTGTGAGCTAAAGTTTCCATTTTAGTCTCAGTCACTAACACAAACTTGTAAATATTCACAAGTTTTTCCTTTGTGTAGTACATCATAATCACAATCACGTAAACACTACCCATATAGCAATAACAAGATGGAAGCCAATGGACACATTGCAATTGAAGTTCATAACGGTCAACAGCCCCTTATATGAAAAATTTACAAAATTATTTATATACTATGATCCCAACTATGTAAAATAAGTAAATAGTAGAAAAAATAAATTGAAGGAAACATTAAGACAATAATAGTGATAACTATATTGTTTCACAGGTATTAATGCCATATATTTTTGAATGATAACCTCTTCAGTGTAAAGACTTGGTTTATTTTTCATTACGGTACATAAGGAATGAGAGAAATAAGTCAAATTTCCTTGAAGCTATTTTATTGCTCCTGAAAGTATAGTGGAGTTTGGCAGATTTCTATGAGATTGGAATGGAATTAATGTACCCATGTATGATTCCCCTTACATTAGAACTATCGTTGTTTATCAGAGATTTAATGATGGCCTCTTTGCCCCATCCAAATCCTTCAGAGATTAGTAAGATTCCTCCTAAATGTTTTCTATAGTCCCTAAAAAGACTCAAGGTCATTACAAATAATATCATATTTCTACAACACACACCATGACAGTGAGATTCCCAATCCTCTTTTTAAACCATGGGCTTGAGAGTTTGACAAAGTTGCTATTCCTCATTTGATCCTCAATACTCTGGTTAGTTTCTAATTCACCCAACTTCTATACCTGATATTGCATGGAGCTCAAGAGTTAGATCATTGCATCTGTCACTGGTCTAAGGAATGACTTAAAGTTAGTTACAGTAATTAACTGAAGAAAAATAGCTATGGTTGATCAACTAGAGTGGCAAAAATATCTTAAAATTAATCTCAAAAATATTTTTACAAATCGTTGATCAAAATACATGATAAAAGCTGAGTGGTGCCATGATGTGGTTTTTGTAACCTGATGACATTACATAGACCCATGTGAGAAAATCTGGGAACTCTGGGATCAGCACAAATATATACACTAGAAAAATTACACAAAAACTACATTCAAATGAAAATCCTTGCCATTTCAAGTCCAAATGATAATTAGTAGTATATCTAAAGCTATTGCATTTAGCATTACTGTATTTTATAAGAAACATATATGTAAATACACATACCTTTATCTATACCTATATGCATATATATAGACAGATATGCTTCTAGAGTAAGATGACATCAAATTATAGAAATTTATTTCTTATATGGGAAAATCTGAGCTCCATAAAAAAACAAACCACATGCTATCTGATAAACTGATAAATAAGATACAACAAAAACCAAATAAAAGGAATTACTCAAACAATAGAAAAAAATAATACCACACGCCCCATTTTCTAACATAAATATGTAATTAGGAAATATATTTTCTGTTTAATACAGACAACAGGTCTTTTTAAATGTTCTCAATGATCTGTAATATTTTCCACAAGTATTATGTTCATTTTCTATTGAGACCCTATATGTGTATCCCAACCTTAACTTCCTATGAACACTTTTTTTTTAAAATAACTTTCTTGTTAATTATTTTCTTAAATTTTATCATTTATATAGAATGAGGTTAAGATACATAAGAATATAGGTATTATATACACAAAAGTATTATTAACATATATTTAAATATCTAAGACTCTGTGTAATACATTTATCAAGTAATATTGGTGTACATATCATGCAAGATTCCTTTTACATATTAGAGTACAAAATTTCTCTTGAAATATTTACTGATTACTCTCAGAACACATGCAAGCTCTTGACATAATACAACGTGACTGTCTTTCTAGGATGAGGTACAAAAAACACCTACACCTACAAATTTACTAAAATATGGTATTAAAGTCATAACCAGAATTTATCTGAATTAATCTGAATTTCACTCCAATCTTCCCAACCCTTTTAGACTTGGAGGATGCCCTGCTAGTGAACATCAAAACTTCCTTTTACCTCTCATCCCAGAACCTTATAGCAAAACATCAATTCTGGAGGCACCAACAGTAACTACAGTGTAGAGTTTTCATTATTTTAGCATTCCAATACCTATCTGCTGTTGAACAGCAAGGGATAAAATGTCACGGTCAATCAGAATTGGAGCAGGTGTAACTTCAGAACTTATTCAAAGACAAACAAATTTATCCCCCCAAAAATGGTGCAGAATTTAGTTAGACAGTAATCATCTTCTCGTTGACTGCTACCACTCTGCAAGTATCATTCATTACAGAGTTAGCTTTTTGTGGTGTCTGTCATCTTCTTTCACTAACCATCACACCCCCAAGGTTAACTCAAGGTTTCTCTGTTCCCATTAGTGTAGACTCTTTTGGTTTCCTCTGTTCCCATTAGTTTAGACTCTTTTACCTGAAAATGAGCAAACCAGCAGGCATCTTATTGGCATGCATGGGAGAGGGCATCTTGAAGCCTCACAATGATATCTTCTAAATAGTACAGTCTATAAAATAGTTAAGATGACACATGACAGGTGCATGATGAATTATCTCTTTCTGTCTACATCAGTTGTTCTGAGTCTTTTTTTACATTTTGTTCTTTATATGTATATCATGTGTAACATACAATTACAGTTTAAGCTTCTCACAAAGCCACAGTAGGCAAAATAATACAGTTTGGGGAATAATAGATGTAGACAGAAGGGGAGATCCCTTCCCCAAATTTAAAGGTAGAGTCTTGCTTTTGTCCATTTTCCCTTTCCTTCTTTCCTGGGTAGTAAAAGAGGCTGGAAGTGCAGCATTCCCCTACACAAGAAAAAGCAAATATGGGGTAAAATTTCCAGTGTGGACCATGGAGCAGAAAGACAAAGAAGCTGGGATCTCCAGGACATCCTTGAGCCTCTCCATGAGGCCCTAATCTTCTAGTAGCACAAGACAAGTAAAGATTCTTCTATTGAACTCACTGTAGTAGGGACTTCTGTTCCTTGTACAGGAATTCCTAAGAGATTGTTTTTAAGCATAATTTGAAATATGCCTCTTTGGGATGTTCTACACCACAGTCCATGCTTCTATCATGGTTTACCACCAGTTCTAGCAGTCATAATTTATGGACTCCAAAGAGAGACAATTTATCTAAAATTTTTCATATGAATAAGAGTCTGGGAGATACAGTTAGATTCTATGAATATCTAAAATTAGGGGACATTTTTATTTTTTATTCTGCTAACAGAACATAATGATTAAAATCTGAATTATCTTGATGAATACACAATAGAAAATTCTAAAATATTAACAGAGAATGAAAAAAGTAGCTGACATAGCAGAGCCTTTGACAGCTCAGTTGGTAGAGTGGAGGACTGTAAAAAAAAAATAGCTGACAGACTAGTGCTCAGATTCTTATGAAATGATATATGATTTTGAGTATTGATTTTCTTTAAATGACTTTTCTACTACATAAAAAGCATACATTTACAATGTTTTTAAAAATAATTTGCTCTGATGATACTTTGAGAACTTCTAAAATAGCTGACAGCAAAATCCTAAACCTCTTGACTTATAGTTTAGAGATGACTTTTACCAAATGCTTAGATGACTGGTATAAACATTGTGACTTACATCAAATACTAAGAATCAATTTCTCCCATATTTAACTTTAATGTTAAATGTCTCTAGGAAACAGAGATATTATCCTATTCAAGGTATTTTCAGTTTCTGCTATACTAGTGGCATAATGAGAGAAGTTCCTTCATAATACATCTCTTTAAATCCATAGATATTTTAAAAATATAGGCAATTATATCCAATTGAATTCAGCAGAGTTGTATGAGGGAGCGACCAGTAACAAAATTGTAAAATGGGAGTTATTAGGAAATTGAAAGCAAATGTAGTAGTCCCACGGGACATTTCCATTTATTTAATATTAGCATCACCAGTAATGTAAAGCGTACTTGAGATAAAGCAGCTTATACAACAAAAGAAAATCAAGAATGTTTCATTCCAATTCCAGCTGTAAATTATGCATGTAACCATTTACATGACTGTAAGATTGTCCAGTAGACTTAGTGTGTAAGTCTCTCCAAAATTGATATGTTAAAATACTAATCTCCAATATGATGATATTAAGAGATAGGGGTCTTTGGAAGGTAATTAGGTCACAAGGGTGAAGCCTTCATCAGTAGAATTAGTGCTCTTATAAAATATACCACAGAGAGATTGTCCCTCTTTTCACCATGTGAGGACACATTGAGAAGATGGCAGTCTGTGGCTTGAAAGGACCCAATGAGGTCTTAAACTCCCCAGGTGCCAGAACTGTTGAGAAATAACAACTGTTGTGTTGTTTATAAGCTGCCTTGTCTATAGTACTCTGATTTTGCAGGACAAATGAGACAGATTGAAGAAAAAGAGCTAAGCAAACAGAGAACAAAGTATGCAACAAATTTCTATCTGTGTGTAAAGCAGATAGAAATAAATATTGGCAAACATATAAAAAAGATAGTACTAGATGTAGAACTTCTGGTGTGAATTCACAATTTTTTAAGAAGTTATCTCAACGCAAACATTTTCATTCCTCAGAAAATCATGCCATGTAAGGTTCATTATATTATAACAAATGTATTTCTAAATTTGACCATATAGCTACTAATCTTAATTATAACTCAAATCTTCACCAACCTTCTTGAGCACAAGAATAAAGAATAGTAAGTTTCTTGATGCACATTTAATCGCTTTTGAATAATCCTTGAAATGGTATCTTAACATATTGATACGTAGAGTGCCATCAGTCCTGTTCATGGTTTGAGAGGTGACACAATATAGTATATCTTCGAGAAAGAAATGTCACCAGCCTGAGACTCCATTACTACTAAAAATAGAAAAATTAGCCAGCCATTGTGGCAGGTGCCTATAGTCCCAGAGGTTAAGGCAAGAGGATTGCTCAAGCCCAAGAGTTCAAGGTTGCTGTGAGCTACAATGACGCCACTGCACTCTACCCAGGATGACAGAGTGAGACTCTATCTCAAAGGAAAAAAATCAATATAAATATAAACTATAAAAATATAATTAATCCAAATTAATGTCAATTTTTCTAAGCAAAAGCATTATTTTTAGTGAAATTTGACAGTCAAATTATTTTATTTTGTAAAATAGCCATAAAAGTTAGCTCTCTAAGATTAGTATAAAAGGATTTTAGCCCTGATCATCTCTTCTTCTGAAATACGCATTATATGGCTGAAAACAATTTTGTCCTAATTGAGATATGGAATTTCACAGCATTGAAATCTAAACAGATATGACAGAATTCATAATATGGGCATTTTCACATTTTGTTTTATTTGCAATTCAAAATATCAAGCTTTATAAATTGTGACAGCAACATAAGGAATTTGCCCTTCATTTTTTATTTTTAATTACCTTAAAATAAAAAAAAAAAATAAAAGAATCAGTGTTTGGTGCAGATGCCCATACCAAATTTAGTTGGTAATAACATTTTCGATAGCCTCCATAATAATTTTAAAAAGCGTAAGGCTTGATATTGCAGTGTGTCATTGAAAATTATGAAATGTCACTGAGATTTTTTTTATCTAATCCCCTTATTTTGGGCAGCAAACACTGAGACACCAAAGGGTTAAATGGCATGTGTACAGTCGATGCAGTTGAACTTGGAGGGCAGCAGCTCAGATTCTTAGCAGGGTAACAGAAACTGGCCAAACTAGTCTTTAGTTGTGGCTCCTGAGATTTTGATTTGCAGCTAATTTCTTTATTCTCATAAATATGTATTTGAGATATTAATTATTTCATACATAATTATCAGAAACAAAAAATAAGTCCCAGGCAATTGAAAAACTTAAAAGTGGAATCTTTTTAAAGGCTTTATTTTCAAAATACTGTATGTTAATGAACTTTACATAGTTTACTCAGAGCAGAAAGAATATGTCAATAAAGTTTAAATTATAGCAGGCAAAGAGAAAGCAAATATTGGTTATTCAGTAATACAAAATAGATATAGAAGACATAATTTAGAAAACTAAAATGGTTTTTCTTTCAAAATATTACATATTAAAAACAAATTAAAATTATATTGTTGGTCTTCCTTGTTCTTTTTATTAAGGCTTACATAGAACTTCACCTGGAAGGAAGGGATACTATCACCTATCTAAGATCTAAGCTGTCTATAAACATGTAAGATGTTCTTCTAAAAATTCAGCCTATCAAATGGCCAGAACCATCCCGGGGCAGTAACAGAATCTTATCAGTAAACCTCAAATTAGATGCCAACAGTTCCAAGGTTACTGGAGGGAAGCCATTTCAACTAAACTTGTTTTCATTAGATTTGTGCCCTTGGATTCTTTATTTATTATACATGGACATCTTTTTAAGAAACACAAGAAATTATATGAAGTCTATCTGATAAAAGTCCACTGAAAACCAGCTTCTGGTGGTTGAGAGTTCTAAGCTACATCAAAAAAAAAAAATTCCAATGTAGAAACAATAACTATTTTTTTCTTTATTATATATTAAATATATTCAAATATATTTAATTTTAATTCAAGATCTGCTTGATTTTGAAATAGAAGAGAAAAATAAACTCAGTACTCAAAAAGATTTCAATTAAAAAGTTAAAGAGTATTAAAATATCACACCATTAACATTTCAAAAAATGTTCTATTCATTTAATAAAAAGTCTTTTTTAAAGGAGTGATTTTATATTTCTTCACTTCTTGAGGAAATGTCAGAAAGCAGAGAATTGGTTTTGTACACACGAGTCAGAATATCAAATGTTTGTCTAATTCACAGTGAATGATGCTTTTAAACAAAGCAAATCCCAAACAACAGGACCTTATATCTCTACATGAACTTTTCATCATATTCATTGTGCAAATATTAAATCATTTTACTTAAAAAACTATATCATCACTAAAAAAACTGAATTTTGCAAATTTTTCTACCAATAAATAAAAATTCACAGAAGTTAGAATATGAAAATTATAAGATATAATTTAGAAGCATTTTGAGTTTAAGGGGAAGTTGTATTTTATATAAATAAACTTTTTCTCATTGTGGTAGATATTTCCATTTAATAATAATAATACATTTCTTAGAACAATAATCATAAAATTTCCCATCTCAAATTTTAATTTCTCTTAACTATTTCCTGAAAATGTTTTGTAAAAAAATAAGATTAATCACAAAATTCCAATATTTATATTTCCCAAAACAAATTTTTTAAATGCCTCATATGATTTTTTTAAAAAACTTGTTTAGCTAGCTGGGCACTGTGGTGGGCGCCTGTGGTCCCAGTTATTCGGGAGGCTGAGGCAAGAGAATCGCTTAAGCCCAAGAGCTGGAGGTTGCTGTGAGCTGTGACTCCAGAGTACACTACTGAGGGCAATAGAGTGAGACTCTGTCTCCACAAAAACAAACAAACAAACAAACAAAAAAACCTATTCAGCTAAATTTGTGAATAATCTATGAATTAAATACTATCTCCTAATTATTTTTTATGTTCTTTATATAAGATTAAAATATTTTTACAACTAATTAAATATAAACTTTCACTCTCTTCATATTTCAAAAAGAGTGGCATTGTACACATTACATTTGAACTAGAAAATTTTAATTGTTTAATTGCACAAGCAGAATAGGAGAGGTCCCAAATTTTTTATTTTAACCTTTAAGAAAACAATTCACTATTGTTAAGCCAACCAAAATCTGGTTACATTTTTATTTGTAACTTATTTGCATATCACTAAGAAGTGTGAAATGGGTTATATCTGGAAATATTGACATCACAAGGCTGATAAACCTACAAAGTTCCTCTAGAAGACAGGTATTGTAATAACTCAGTGTAGCATAAGATATTCTTAGAAACCTGAACTCTAAAATAAATATTCTGTAAATTTTTATTCTGGATAATTAAAACACATTCATAATTCGTTCAGGGGATACAATTTTATCTGAAAATATTATAGAGAAAAATACTTCAGCTAGGAGTACTGATAACACCTTACATGTTAAACATATTTACAAGAATGAATGCAAATAAATGTAGGTGCTCCAAAAATCATTTGTGTCCTGACACATATTTATCGTTGTCTTTTATGATAAGGTCCCTTGCCTCCAATCCCACCACGGAGGGAATTGGGAAGGAATACCTCCTAGAGGGTTTGATAGATCAGGTTGTGGACTGGTAGCTTCCTTACTGAAAACATTTAATTAAGGTCATTTCCGATTTTGAATCTCCCTCTGTGCAGATGAAAAGGCTAGTTGTAAGGAAGAAAAAGGGCCCCCCACTGGCCATAAACAGGATAGAACAAATACCCTGCCACTAAAGTAGGAAACCCAGGCCCCCCTGCTAGCTAGTAATGGGGAGGAAGTTATCTCCTACAGACTTCAGAGATAAGTCCAAGAAAGGAATATAGGTATGAGAGTCATAGGCACATTGAAAAGGAAAAGGAAATAGAGCTAAATCATTCATCGTGGCTTAGTTCCACTGTGGTGTATAATGCAGACATATTCCTGAGTACAAGATGGCTGCGGCTTTACATTTCAAAAATCAGAGCTGGTATGTTTCTCAAAGGGAGTGTAGGGTGGTGGAGGCTTTAATATTTCCACTATATTAGCAGTAAAGTCATAAATCAATTACCCGCTTGCTTTGTGTACCTAATGATGAATATTAGACTATTACCTCACATTTATGAAAAAATGTTTCCCATTGAATCTCAAACATTAAATTACCACAATAAAGCACGTTATTTATAAATGGAATTCTTTAATGAAGAAAATATCATGAATTCTGCATGTGCCAAAAGCATCTAACATTTGAAAGAACAACTTTGGCAGCCCAATTTATAGATTTGAATCATACTATTAATCATGAAATTAGAATGGTGTTCTCAGAGAAAGCCTGAATCATCCCACATCTGACAGCTTCTTTGCAATGCTTTAGAAAATAAGTTTGAAGAACCTGAGAAATTATGAGCCTATTCAATGATATTTGCTTCTGTGATATTTTGATATATAATCTCTGGATTTTTAAGTCCATGCTCATTGTCTTGAACTGAAAAATATAATTATAAATAATATTTGACTATTCATTAAATAAATAGGAATAAGTCCAATGTCATAAAATTGCATTAGTAACTCTCTCTGTTGGGTAAGCCTTGCATTTCAAAAACTCTCCTTCCCTTAAAAAACTGTTCCTTAGCAAGTTATTTTTGCTTCTTTATATTGTTTATTGAAACATTTAGATTTCTACCAAAACTGTTTACTAGGAAACAATAACATTATTCCCTGTGATGTAACCATGTACCATGCTTTCTCTTCCTACTTAAGAGAGAAGAGAGAATAGTTTTTGTATGAAAGTATAAAGGTGAACTAAAGGTAGAAATAATTTTTAACACTAAAAGAAAGTTGCCTAATGAAAAGTATAGGAGAAAAACAGACAGTAATAACTATACATTTATACATTTAAACCTCAGAATGCAGGCTTACTTCAAATGAGCTTTGTATTTGACTATAAAATAGTACAGCAGTTAAGCCAAAAGGGCCACAGAATGCAAAGTAGCAGAACACTACATAGGTTTCCCATCAATGAAATGTCTAGAGAAACAATTATGCTGTGAAGACGTAATAAACCTGATTCCCCTTCCAGCTGGGTGTAATGTACAGTGAGGCTGTGCGGCCATTCTGATTCTTTCTTTCTCTAAGAAGGAGCAATAATAATTTCCTACCTTCCTAACCGTTACCCATAGTTGGGAAGAGAAAGATGCACTATCATTCAGGATTATAAATAATTTATTTCTAAAGATATGCCACAAAAGACATGTGTGGATCTCCATAGGACTGGTCACACCTTCTCCCATTCTCCTTTCCTTCTCAGGAGCAGGGTAAGAACATGCCTTCCCTCCCCTTTTGAATTAGAAGTAGCCATGGGACTTGTGTTAAGAGTCAGCGTGTCCCTCTCCCTGCCACATCAGTCAGTATGTTGTTACCCCCATCAGTCTGGAACCCAGGCGGAGCAATCCTTCCTCCCTCCCAGGAGTAAAACGTAAACACTTGCTGAGATAGACCAGTGGAATCTGAGTGTAGGTCATTGCTACCGCATAACCTAAAGCATTTTGTATCACAAAGGTCAAAATCATAAAGGTTATGCCCAAAGGACTAAATGTAAATATAAAACTTTTCTCGACATAGTTGGCTTACTAGATATAAACCATGAAGACATTTCCATCTCTCTTATACCCCAATGCTGAAATCTATAATTCTAACGACCAATGCAAGAGCTTTAATGTTTTCTGTTGTCCATTTGTTTTCATAAAAGGAAAATTAAACTAAATGGCAAACTAATTGCACAAAAATTTTACACAGACAAAAATGGTGACACTACTAAAACTTAACCGGTGTCTTGGACCAAAATGATAATAATATTGTATAAAATTTTTATTTATAAATTGATTTATAAAGAAGTGAATTTGACATTAAAAAATTATGGGGCTGTCAGCATTAAAGTCCCTGTTCAAAACACAGATAGTAATTAAATGGCCACATGCCATGCATGAAAATACTCTGCAAACTGATATGTCATATATAATGGAAATTTCTGGAAAACTAGTAGATCCATTTGTTAACCATTAATAAGATGACAAGTCTGACTTACATTCATACTTCAGGTTAAATTGACCAATCTTTGTCAATATTTGCCATTCTTTGCTTGAAATGAGTCCTAACTTACCACATAGATTTATTGTTATGATGTGTCTTAGTCAACATGTTTTCCTAATGGTCTGTGGCTTGACTATATTTGCATAAGGCTATGTGGGGCATCCTTCCCTCACTGAATTTCCTCTGGGATACTTTATACACTTCTAGTCTTTTCAATGTATGTAAGCTTCGTTATTCATAATCAAAGAAAAAATGTGTTCATTTTAATGTTCTCATTACACAATGAGAAAAATTATTTTGATACCTTACCCTAAACAAACTACATGTTCCCAGTGCTAGATGCACGTTAGAATCACCTGGGAAGTTTTTAATAACTGCAGTAGCCTGCGCCCTGCCTAACACCAACTACATTTGAATATCTGCAAGTGGAATCTGAGTAATCAAATCCTCCCACCTTCCCACTCTCTTACCCACAAGTAGGGGGATTAGTGAGTCATATGGTAAGTATATGTTTTCTTTTTTATAAAGACTGCACATATTTAAAGTATACAATTTGATAAGTTTTCACATAGGTAGACACATGTAAAACCATCAAAATCAAGCATTATCATATACGGGATGTCCCAAAGTCATAGAAAATTACAGCTACATACATTTTATTTACAAAATATTCATTACAAAATTTTGCAAATAAATGACTAAAATGTAGAGAACATTTAACACATTTTTTGTAAAATTTTTTTATAAAATTTGGTTTTTATCATTCTTCCTATATATAATCTGATTTGACCTAGCTTTCCAGTTATAATTAATCTGAATGCCTATCTGTTTATATTTATCACTATAGTTGTAGTCTGCCTGGCACTGAGCCCCTCCATGAACTTGGTATTCCACTCTACCTCACTGGCACTCTATGTAATACAGGGATTAGGTTAGATACGTTCAAAAACATCACCTGATATGCCAGGATTTATAAGTTAATAAAAGTATTAGATGTAAAAAGGAAATAAAAGAACAACCAGGGAAAAAACCCATTACCCAATATATCAATAAGCTTTTATAATTCTATTTGCAGTAGCCTACCCTTTATGATAAGAACCACTTCAACATTTGGAAAACAAGGGCCATTTTAAGCTATTAGTTTTCATATACTATTTCCCAAACATGAACCATAAGGGCCCTATTTAGAAAAGAAAGATGTTCATAGACCTTCACAATGGACTGAAATTTTTCTAATTTTAAAGCCACATTTAAGGTTTACAAATTTTATAATACTATAAAATCTGCAGAAATGCATAAATTACAGTCAAACCTATGAAGCAACATTTATGATTTCTCCCTTCCTATGGAACTATAGTTGATTTTCTTTATTTCTCCAGACATGAGTGAAGAATGTCTTGATTGTGACGAAGTCTATTGAGATTAATGTTTGCTTCATCGATGGTTGTTAAGTCAGTGCAATGACAGTGCGTTCAGTCTACTTTCCTTAATTATCAAAATGATCAAAACAATCTGTCAACTGTTTAGTTCAAAGACTTTGTCATTGACAATGTTTGTGGGATATCACATTACATATCACATTAATAGCTAAATACCTTGACACTTAGAAAGAAGCGATAGGTAAAATTCAAAAAGGGTAATCATAAAACCTGAAAGTCTGGTTTAAGTCTTTTAACTGAATAAAAGCATGGTAAGTAAAATCTAGTTTAGCTGCTTTTCTATGATAAAAACAAGGAAAAAGGCTGCAATTTCCATTTGAGCCAAATCTTGTGAAGCAGCTGCTATATTCATTCAATCTGATATCTGTCTCCCCATCACAATTCTTCCGTGGATGTCCTCATGACTATTTCTAAGCAGCTCAGCCCTACTTTTTGACTTATGAATTAAATATTCAATTACATTTATTAAACAAAATCTTAAAATTCACATGCTCATAAAATACTTCAGTATAAATATCTCAGGAAAACAGAGTAACACATCCTTGGAAGTAAATTATTTGGTGACATATGTATAAAAACATTTTAGAATCAAACCATTGTTTGTTTTTGTCTCTACAAATTTGGTAGCTTTAGATTTCAGAGTACTAAACAGCTCTAACTACAATTCTGAGTTTGTCCCGGATACTCCAAGTTTCAACAACTTAGCCTGGTCATTTCTAAGCAACATGAATTCCACTTCTGTGCTACCCTCCTCATGCATCTATAAATTACCTACTAAACAATATCTCCTCAGTCTGACTCGCCCAGGAGATCACAAGCTCCTGCTTATTCTAATACTGTGTCTTTTCAAAATAATGATCAGCAGGCATTACTTTAACGCCCACCATGTATCAGGAAATAGTCCAAATATGAAGATGCCATGTACATATTAATTAAATGTGATTAGATTCAGGCAATAGGGACAAGGGATGGCCAATTAATTAACAAGATAAAAACTTGGTAATCGATTGTGAAGAAAATTGAATGGCATGCTTAAAAGTTGGGGCTTTTCTATCAGCAATGTGAAGTTATCAAAACTTTTGAATGGTTGACAGTCATGAACACCAAATATTAGGAAGAAATCTGGTGGCAGTGTGATTTGTAGATGAGAGGGAGAGAGTAATATAGAAACAATTAGAGGGCTATAAAAAAATAAGAAGCAGATGTTTGTGGTTCTGAAATTAAGGTCAGAAATACAAGAGTAAAAACAAGTTGGGATAGATGTAAGGTTATAATCAACAGGATTTTGATGAAGGTTAGTTAAATTGAAGACATGGTAAAGAGTATAGAATGAAACATTCATTCAGTTAAGACTGTATACTGAGAGCCTGATAGGCTTCTAAAATTGATTAACACATAGTATCAGCATCAAGTGGAACAAGAAATCACGGGAGGGGCAGGTTAGATGTAAAGAATGAACTGGTTAAGGTTTGTGATGTCCTTACGTCGTGAAATGAAAACTATACTAATGTCAATTGGAGGTACTGAACTTTGGAGAGTTCAAGCAAAAGATGAAAGATTTCTTAAATGTACAGGTTGTACCATCTATCTGTGGTCGGGAAATAGCTTTTCCACATCTTAACATAATGCCTAGCACACAAGTGATTTTCAGTAAATGTTTAGTGGCTGGCTGGATGAATGCTATATCTGTAATTTTGAAGTAGAAAATTTGTCTCAGCTTTTAAAAGCTGTAACAAAGTTTTTAGAAATAAAAGGGCAGAGCAAAATAATAATTCATTGGAGAAGAAAGTCGCATTTTGCACTTAAGTGTTACAGAGGGTCACCAAAGGACTGAGAAGGAAATCTAATGGAGCAAATGTCTTAGATGAAGACAGTGTGGAAGGTGGAGGGAATTGCCCTTGGAAAGACCAAGAGCACTAAACACTTCCTTCTAAGACAGGGAGATGCATAATTTTCTGGAAGTCAAGTTCCTGAAAAGTGGAAATACCCAATGGATCTTTCAGTCTTCTCTCTGGCCTTAGCAATACTCTGCATCAATTGATCTTCCATACGCCCCTAAGACTCACCTTCTTACATAACACCTACTCCTGTGATTTGCCAGCTTATACGTCAGAGTTTTATGCTTAGTGTGGAAATCCAAATGTATCACTTGGACATCGCAGCAATTTGCACTAACTAAATGCATTTCTGTTCAATAGTTAGAATATAAGCAGACGAAATTTGAATAGCATGACAAATACCAAATTGATGAAACTGTCTTCAGATTAGCATATGACATGAATTAAATATTGGTTTTGAACATTCCCAAAACATTAAAAAAAATCAATCCTATGCAAACTCTATTGTAGATGATCCAAAATATCTTCATACACATTTTCATAAAAATAAATCTCAGAATTTAAACAATGGAATGACAAACAGACCAGGTAAGCAGCAGTATTGATAAATTTGAAAAGAGAAAAAAGGCAAAAAATGACTAGATAATTTCAGTTTGGGCTTTATGAAAAAAATAATAAGATAGGCAAATTTCTGATATATATTATAAATGAAAAACAAGAAAAAATACATTAAATTCAGAAATAATGTGAGTCTATAAAAGTTATTCAACAATAATTTTACAAACAAGACTATAATTTATAATATCTTAATAATAAAACAGCTTAATAAAATGGGCAATATTTTAGATAGTGTCAAATTGAAAATTAAGTCTGTAAGTGGAATTCCTAGAAAAATCAAATTGAAACACTATTTTTCCTGAATTTTAGATACCACCTCCAAAATAAAATAGTGCCTTAATTATTTTACCTAGTGTGTTTTTTAATTGTGAATTAAAGAAATTATATTTATAAACTCCATAGAAAATATTCTGACATTTCAAATGTGAATATAATCTCTTTAAGAGAAGAAAAAACCTGGCAAGCAATAAAAAAAACCACTATATACCATATGAAATTCTTCTTTTTCAAGTAAATAAAAAAATGAATTGAGCTAAAGTGTGTAATAAAAGAATAAGCTCCCAACTATGCAAGGGTAACATAATACTTGCACATTTGCTGATAAAAACATCTACACCATTGCCTTAATTGATTAATATATATGTGTATTATATATATGATTTCTGATAAGCAAATTTTGTTTGCTATGAATAAGATGACTTCTGAACAAGAATCAAACTTACACAAACCATGAACAATACATCAGTGTCAATCATGACTATTATTTTTTGTGAAACCACCAAGAACAAAGTTATTCACAGTTATGTAACATGAAACTAAAAGCTTTAGCTAAGGCAATAAATAGGGAACTCGAAATTTAAACTTGTGTGGTACTAAAAAGGAAAATAGTGATAGTATCTCAAATTATTTTTATTTGCATATAATATGATTATCAACATGGAACCCCAAAAGAATCAGCTGAAGAATAATAACAACCAGTAAAAAGCTAAAGGAGGGGTCAGCATACAATAAACTGTTTGTATTTTTCTGACTTTGTAAAATACCAATTCCACTATAATATATAAGTTTTTGATATTTAACACTTATGGGATAGACATCATTCTAAACAATTTACCTGTATTAACTTATTTAATCCTAAATTAATCCTCAGCTAATTATGTACTGTCAGTTCAATTTTACAAAGAAAAGTAAGACTTTCCTTGAGAGGGTGAGGGGTGGGCCCACACTCACAGGGCAAGTAGTGGAGCCTGGAATACAGGCTACAGAGTTAGTGATGGGTAGGAGGGTTGAGTCTGTATTTTACATCATCATCACTCCCATTTCATAAATTCTTATAAGAAGTCGTTGGCTCACGTTCTGTAAACGTGCACCAGTTTATATGACCAATTGGTTATGTTAGATGGTAATAATATAATTATTTTATTGTATTTAAGTGTATTTAATATAATAATATTAAATATTAAATTCTTATATATGATCTAATAATACCATATGCAATAAGAAAAAAATATAACACATGCAATTGGAAAGTATATTGCTCAGGTTTTGGGCTCATACATATGTCTGTAGAGCTAGCTGTATTTTAGACATCTCCTTTATATTCAACAGACTTTGCATCCATCTGGCTGACACTATGATTGTCACAAACTTAAATATCAAGTTTTAAGGGGGATAGTCCTCAGTTTCCACCATGTAGTTGTAATAAGAAGAATAATGGCTTCATATCTTCTACCCCAAAACTTGAATAAATAAACTTGTAAATGACGATGATCAATCACCAAGGTAAAATTAGACTGGTTTTACCAACGCGTCAAATGTATCAGGGTATTGAGTTTGAAGCCATTTCAAAGCATAGTCAATTATGTATCTACTGACGCTCACACATTTTATTTTTACTATAGGGCAGTAAATGATATATAACTATGTGGAAAGAAAACTTTATGTGCATATTTCTATGTACAATCCTTTCTTACATAGTGTTTGCTAGTAGCATATTTCCAAACATTTTATTTTTTTCCAGATTTTAGAGAAAAGTAGTTAAATAGTTCCCATGTTTCCATTCCATATATTTGCATTTCAGGGTAATAATTTAAAAATAAAGTGAAAAGAAATTCCAATTTTTCTTATAAAAGAATTAAAACATGAGTATAGAACAGTAATTCGAGTTTCTCACTTCAGTATTCGTGAAGTTGTATTAATTTCTGATTAACAAATATGGTAATATAGAAAGTAAATCTGCTTACCATTTAGATAGAAGGCTTAAGATTTTCTTTGGATAATTATCGCAGTAGAATTTCTGAGGATCTGTAAAGTGAATGAATGGGGAGGAACAATAAAATATACTTTATATAATATTCTCTAATGAATTAATTCCAGGTAATCTGTGACTCCTACCTGTTCTGGTCTTTCATAAGGATACATTCAGAGTTCTGATTTGCATTTAATATAAATATTGTCTATGCTCCGGAAGTAGGATGTCTTGCGTTTGTTCCCACATCATCTTTAGTGCTAGGAGCTACTCTCCAGCCTTCCTGTCCTCAACCTCAACCCCGACTTGCAGGAACCACACTGTGCAGTTGAAAGAAATTATTCACTCTGAATTCTGATTCAATGCTTCCCTAAACAAAATCAAGAGATAGCACCACCATTTTCTTAACTTTAAAAGTTATTTCGCAAAATTTCTGTGGAGTAAAATTGCATTATAATGTTTCAAACTGATTGATAAGAAGAAATCTATGTCCTGAAATTTTGAGTTCATATACTAGGTGAGCTAATTTGTAAAGTTAGCAGTAATATTCCCTGGTAGATATACTTCAGATAGTGATTACAGGCTATTTCAGATATAATAATGTCAATTATTTTTAGGAAACCAAAAGAACTCTCATCAAACAAAAAATGATTACTTTTAAAATGTGAAGAAAATAAGACTCAAGGAAGAGATGTGGCTGGTGAAGACAGGGTGAGAAATCTCTTCATGTTCAGAAGCTCCTTTAATTTAACTGTAATCAAATTAGACTACATTAAAGAAACTTCAATGAGATATACTTGAAAATGTACATTATTTTATAAATATCTAAATAATATGCACTTAATAAATTAAAAAAATGAAAAGTATTTATTAATTTTAAAGTTAACTAACCTTTTTATTGACTTAGTTGTGTCTTTTTGTTGGAAAGCATTTGAATATTTGCTTGCAGCAATGGAGGGCTACAGTTTTAGTTGATCCTCTATAGGATCTATGGGTACCAGTTATTTGTGACCTTAAGAGAATCTTGATTCGGGTTAGGTAAGAGAATTTAGATTTGAAGCAATAAGTGATTGAAAAGCAAGAAAAGATTTTTCAGGCATGTTGCCAAAGGCGTGGGCATTCTACTACATTTTCGCATATTTCATTTGGTTCTTTCTTAGCATAAAGTAATGACTTTAGAATGTCATGTACTAAGAGCTCAATCAATTCCATCTCTAGTTACTTGGGTACCTTGGTGATATCAACTAGGTGAGATTAAAATGTAATTTGAGTGTGATGGTTCTTAAAGTCAGTGAACCTCTCATTGCATTCTCCAATTATTAGGCCTAATATTCACAGTCAAATATTCTTCAAATGCTTCACATATACCACATATCATTATACTCATTAATGACCTTTGTTACCTTGGGAATATATTCATCCGACATTTCTTTTGAAAGAAGTGTTTGAAAAAAGCTTTTTTCTAAATGCTAGGATTTTTTCCCCACATATCTTAAATAGACTTAGTGTTACCTTGCAAAGAAATCTTTAAGTTAATTTCAGATGATATGACACAAAAATGTTCCATAGAAATCTCCTTTCAATAATTCACATTGCTGATTTTCTTTTCTACATAAAATGCAACCATCTATTCTCTCAGAGATAACATTTTGGCTAACATTTGTCCCTGAGATAGACAACCAACACGCTTTAGAATGATATGGCAAATCCACATTGAATATTTAATCTTTCAACTTTAGCATGTTACAAAGCTGAGGATGCCCTATTGCATTTGCAGGAATATAGTTAACAATACTGTAACTTATTACACAGTGTCACTTAAAATAGTAGCTGGAGCATGAAGATTTTGCTGATATAAGATACAAGGAAAAGAAATGAGAGCATCTGCATCTGTTAATACTTTTTAAAATATGATATGTGCAATAAACCCTTCGTGTTTTCCTATCACGCTATCTGTGAAGGAAGATCTGTACAGAAGATGCGCTATCTGTACCTGCACTCAGTGAATTTACCAAATTCAATCCAACTTTAAGACATTTACCTTGAAAGTTATTGGGGCTATCTATTCCCCATGTTCTGTTTTGGGGAAGAGTGGCAAAGGCAAGTAATTCATTGTAGCAAAGGATATCTTCTATTATGCCCTGAATGATATATAAAATCTGCCCTGAGTCAAGAGTATCAGTTGATTCATCAAAAGTGATCGAATAATATATATTTTCCTTTTGAAGAATGAATTTGTTCTTTTAAGTTGAAGACTAATTCATCCTGCTGATCAGTTATGATTCTTTTATAAGAGAAGGGCTATTTGTACTTTGAAATGGTATTTTTGTCGAAGCATAATACAAGTTTGATGATGCGTTCCTTCACAATCTTTACATCACTGAATGGTTAACTTTTCCCCCAAGCGTATAAACTACTTTATAAGTTGCTTTAGCGGAATTGTTTCCAGGTCTTATTTCTGCTTAAAAGAATTGTCTTTGCTTTTGCTTTTCATCTTCTAATTTCTGCAATAGAACCTTTCACACCTCTTTCTCTTATTTAAAAAATCTGTGGTCCTTATAAATGTTATAATAGGAACGAGCATTGAATTTCTTTAATAGTCCTATTGAAGAATCACACAGCAAGCACATCATCTTATCTTTAGCAGAAACAAGATTATATTGCAATTTCCACTCCTCATTCAAAAATCTGATTTATTTCTTTCAGCATTGTTTTGGTCTTTGACATGATGGGCTATCATCAGACGGAATTAAAAAATACTATTAAGATGTGCAACTATTCTCAAATTTTACTTCAAACAGAGACACAGTGCACATTTGTCAAAACTAGACAAAAAACTAGAAATAGACTGGTGTACTTGACCTGTATAAACTCTTGCCAACTAGCCTTATGAAGTAGTGGCACCAGTCAAGCAGGGGAGGTTAGAACAAAATGAAGAGTGTAGCGCCATCAATTTAGTCCTTAGGCCTTACTAATGTTCTAATTGTACCAGTCAATCTGGGAGGATTATTTTATTGAAACTTATTTTATTATTTGGTATTTTAAATATATTCACTTTTTAAGTAAATAAAAATATGGATTAAAAATTGTTAATAAAAGTATAATAATTTGTTCTGTAAAATTTTGTTCCAGTTAAAAGGCTGAATTTAAGGACCTAAAAAGCCATATGTGACCTTAAAGCCACAAGAACCCCACCCCTGAGCTAGGATCTTAGTTTAGAAGCAGTGCTATGACAGGACAGCAAGTCTCAAGGCTTTAATTCCTGCCTCTTTCAATAGCATTATTTGAAAAACATGTTTATGAAGCCTGGCATTTAATGGGGCACTGAGGAGTCAATATAAAACAAGATAGATAAAGAACCTGACCTCATGAAGCTTAATTCTAATAATCATTCCTTCACAAGAGTATTTAGTATATTTTTTCATCCATATAATTAACATAGAATGAGTGTTATACCACAATACCAACACTTCAGAATACAGTTGTGTTATGAGCCTTAGAAGCCTGGTTTCCAACAAATATGCTTTCTTTAAAGAGTACTTTTAAGTGAATTTGGTCCATGAAGTGCTGAGCTGAACAACTGAATATCTTTGGCATGTAAATAGATATTTTGTACAAAGATAAAACTTTCAAACATTGAAAGAAACACGTAGTTTTCTACTTAATAGCCTTAAAACTGTCTTATTTGCATACAGGTTTGAATCTGTGTTGATTTCTATGCTCAGCATGAAGCATAAAAACATGCTGTGGAGATTAAAAGTTCCACATGTGCAAATGAGCCAATAGATTCCATGTGGAAGAGCAAAAGAAAGCCCTTGAGATCCATCCTGTAAACCATTTCTTAACTAAACTTTCATATTAGGCAGTGAGTTTAGTATTCTTCTTGTAGTACGCATTTGCAAAATACAATGACACAGTTTAAAAATGAAAGATTGAATATTTAGACCACTTAAATACTTTTCTCACTCCTTTATTTTCACTCCTCTTACCAATCAGACTTAAATAACTACAATCTTGTTTAGATGCGCTATCTTAAAGACTGTGACTATATTATTTTAGAATGACTTTCACATACAGCAAATGAGATGTTTTCTACATTATGAAAATGTCTACTGACATCTAGACGTCAAAGAGCCCAAAAGAATGAACAAAACATAAGGCTAAGTTGCCAAGTTCTGTCTAAAATTAAAACTCTCCCTTATTATTAAACTTCTAATAACTAACAGAAAGATATATAGAATATTTGCTACGTGTAACGTGATTACTATATAGATTTCCTTCTGACAGATAGTCCAAAGTCTCTGAATGTGAATGTAAACTCAATTCATTTAGAAATACCTCTGTTTTACTGCAGCTAACATGTGGATTCTCTATAAAACCACTAAATATGAACTGAGGATACCAAATTAGGGATGATTTTACCAAAAGGAGTCAGATCATAGAATAGACTTGTCAAAGAAGACCTGAAAGAAATGGTTCCTCTCCTTCTAAAGAGGAAACAAACCCTGTGGCTGACCCACGGTCACGTAGCTGGTGATCGATGGAACGAAATCTGCTTAGTGCCCCTTAATTTCCAGTTCTGTGTCTTTTCAACATCACAGGTAAGTCAAAAAGTATTTCATTCCTTTAGTCTCATACACTCAGGACATAAGAGACATTTATGGTGGTTATTGTAATAGTAAAAAGCCTAACATGCATACATTATTAGATATGTTACATATATGTAGTTTACTATATATGACATTAGTCAGAAATTTCTCAACTAAAAAACTGTGTCTTTTGCTTCTAGTGACCAAATCCATTATATGAAGATACTATCTGAATTATCTTTTCAAAATTATGACATTTAGATGATCATATTAAGTTGCACCACCAAGGTTTATAAACATTGCCTGACTACCTTCATCCTATTTGGAGTAAATTTTGTCTGGTAAATGAGTTTTGATAGGTGGTCTCAAGTTCTTGTACTTCCAGAGTCAAATTTAATGCATTCCTAAGAAAAACTTTAGACTTTATTGCCTTATGTTACACTCTTAGGCCTAATCACTGCCATTAGATAAATGTGGGTCATGAGATTTGAGCTTTTCAACAAAATCAAATATCAATGTGTTGTACTTTTATTTTACTTATTTAACTTAAACATTTCACTCTGATTTATATCCTTGAAAAACATGGTGCCTGCACTGACATTGCATCCCATCTGGTTAGGAATAAAAGTTAGAGATAGTTTTTCCAAATATTACCTAGCTTATTAATGGAAATTCAGAAGTCAAGTAAAACACAACTGATGGAAACATTATTTGACTCTCATTTACTTCAACTAAAGCATTATCTAGGTGTCATATTTTTATGACAGAAATAAGTCACATTGATGCTGAATATATTTTCCAAAAATCTATTGGTTATCATTTCTTTGGAATAGACTGATCACTTTTTAAATAATGTCTTTGCTAATATATGGTTCAAGGAAGGAAAAGAGGAAAAAGAGAAAGAGGAAGAAAAATTCTACTAATGATGACAATGGTCATAATTTACCTCGTGTTTACTATGAGTTGTTTATTATTGAAGAATTTGAACCAGAGAGGATGACTTGATTTACCTTTATGTGACATTATGGTGGCCACTACGGGAAGGACAGAAAAGAGCAAGGTGGATCTAGACAAGCAGGGAGAAACGTTTCAAGGTCTCTGTTATAGTCCAGGCATAACATACTGATAACGTTTAATCAAGAATGCAGTATCGGAAATGGACAAAATCATAGGCAGTTTAGATATCTGCAGCAGAGTCTATGGAAAGGAGACTTGGGCTTTTGTTTAGAGCACCCGAGTAGACTGTTGTGCTATTCAACGTGAGGGTGTGTCTAGGGAGGAACTTATTTATATATGGGAGAGCAGAAAGAGCTTGGAGAGGAACTTTCGCTGCTCTGGCCATTTTGCCTATGTGGGTCTAGAGATAATTGTTATATAAATCATGGATAACAGGCTGTCTTTCCAAATACCATAATTCTACTTTGTCAGTCACAATTTTCTTAATAATTAGAATATTGGCAAATTCTCTCCATTTCTGCTGCATGATGCTCTATCTGTGCCTCAGGAGTAATTCCTAACTTTTCTATAGTTTTAGTCTCTTGCTCTACCGGTTACTTCCCCACACATTATTAACGATCATTATGTCTCTCCTGTCTTTGCAATTAATACAAATCACTAAGCTGCAAATCCCCGAGTGGAGCCTTCCAAGCTCCCCCAATAAACTCCTTACTGTGACATCCCATGGAGTATTTCCATGAGCTCCTTTCCTGCCTCCTCCTCCTTTTAAATACCACATTTTTAAAGGTTCCTAATTTGATTCTTCCTTCTCTCAACGTTTTGCTCCGTGTGACATTTACACTCTACTTATTAAAGGCTGATGACCAACAAATCGGTGTCTCTAATCCAGTCTTGTGTTCTGACTCCAGGCCCACATGTTGAAATTCATACTTGGCATCTCCACCTGGCTAGCACATGCACACTTTGAGCAAAACATAGTAAATACTCCTTATGTTTCTTCCCAAATTTCCCTCACACCCTGTTTCTGTTGGTGGACAGTATCACAGTCCACCCATGAGCTCAGTATTCCCACTATTAGCTTGGGAATCAACTTATATTACTGCATTTTCAATACCACCCAAATTTTCACACTGATCCAGCTTGTCCATACTACTTCCTCAACATATCCTAAATCAATTCCTCTCTTCTCCATCCCCACTATGTGGCTTTCTTTCCTGTCTCAGTGTCACGAGAACGAGTTCTCTGGGACGTCTTATTGTGCATTCTGCATTCCTGCCTAAGATTTCTTTCTAAAGTGCACAGCTTGGTTGCTCTTCTGCTGAAAACCCTCTAAAAGATCTTTACTACATGGACTTTGACATGGTTTCTCATGCTTTCCAAGATCTGACCGGTGCTTTACTGCCTTATCTTTATTCTTACCTTTTGCCATGCCCTGTTTATCTGCTTCAGTGGCTACATGTACTCAATGTGTGGTTCCATGCTTTTTTTCTTCTCCTACCTGCTTCTTGTCCAAAATATGTCCCCATCCCTGACCATGAAAAACAAATCTCATCTCTGTCCTTCCAGATTGGGTGGGAGATTTCTTACATAGATGACCTTTTCTTGATGAGACTGGTACATCTAAATGATTTTTAAAATTCCCCGTGATTTTTAATCCCATTTAAAAGTAGGACCCATTGAAAAGAACATGCCTATATTATATACACAACCTGTTATGAAAAGAACAAAGTGTCCACATAGGAAAAATCTATTTGGTCAACTATTGACAGACATAAGCCATGTCTTGGACTTTGGCTACAGCTAACCTAGGAAACCTTCCAAGTCAAACTTTGAACTTCAGAATTTAGGAAAATGAAGGCAACTAAAATAAACCATATAGTCAATTCAAAATGCAATCAGCATTATTTCTGGACACAGCTTAAAGATCTGTTAGTTGCCTGTTTACATGTTACCAAAATTAACCATAGGCAGAGCATGTGGGTTAAAGTATTCAGCAAATAGTGATTTTTAAAAACACGAGTAACGTTCTTCATTTGGTTGATTCAGGACTATACTTACCCAGAGGTAAAGACAGAAATAATTTGCTCTGGAAATTATTTGATTGTCCTAGATTGTTTTATTATTTTACCAATAAAAACACATTTATAAGCTAGCACAATTGAGGAGTCTCAGACCATAAGCTGTGCCTAGATAAAAGTGTAGAGTATAAATGTCTTAACACGATAATTAAGTAAGTGAGGTAAAGGCTATGTTAATCACTCTGATGTAAGCAATTCCAAATTGTATATAAAATCAGCACATTGTACCCCACAAATACATTAATGTATATATGATTTATGACTTAATGAAAATAAAATAAATTAAATTAAAAAACAAACACACATGTGATCTATGATTCAATAAAAAAATCCTTATTCAAATGGAAACAAACAAACAAACACACAAACAAAACACCAGAATGCCATCTCACTCCAGCTGTGAAATTCAGACATGCTGCTTTTCCATGTTCACTTTCATACCACTGTAATAATACCCATGAGTCTATATTTTAATATTAACTTTTAAAATACACAGCAGTATATAAATTCATCTTCATTGTAAAAGATTCAAACAACGCACACTGATTTAAAATAAAAACGTTGATGGGGAGGATGGATGTAGGGAGAGTAATTGGTGGGACCACACCTATGGTGCATCTTACAAGGGTACAGGCGAAATTTACTAAATGTAGAATATAAATGTCTTAACACAATAAGCAAGAAAATGCTGTGAAGGCTATGTTAACCAGTGTGATGAAAACATTTTAGATTGTATATAAAACCAGGATTTTTGTACCCCATGATTGCATTAATGTACACAGCTATGATTTAATAATAATAATAAAGATAAAATAAAAAAGCTCACCCTCCACTTTTCCCCAGTTTTATTTCCCTCCCTAGAGGTAAGTATTTAGGGTATATCACTCGAACTATTATATTACAAATTCACATAGCACACGTTTTTAATATACATGTGATTTGTAAAATGCATTGTACCAAATCTTATATTTTTTCCTAATAGTGAGTCTTAGAGATAGTGCTGATAAAAGTAAAATTGTCAATAAAATAGTTGAAGGGCAATTTTAAAATTCAACTTTTTTATGTTGGCTGTTTGTATTAACTTTTTTAAATTTCAGAATATTATGGGGTACATGTTTTGTTTACATACCTTGTTTTTGTATCGATTGAGTCAATGTTCTATATGTAAGTGTGCCCTTCATGCTGATATTATGCACTGCACCCAGGAGTGTGAATTGACCCAGCCCCTCTTAACTAGCAATTTCACTTCTGTAAAAGAAGGCATCTATAGTAGGGTTTATTACAAGCTGTTGGAAATAATCAAAACAACATAAACACTCAACAGCAGAAAATGTTTTAGTTTATTATGATATATCCATGCTGTGTATTGTCATGCTGCTGTTTAAAAGAGACAGATCTAACTATGGATAAGTTATTTCACACTGTTCCCCTCATCATATCAATTTAACTTAATTACCAAGTAATAGTCACTAAGAATAAGTTTATCAAAAGATTATCAGTAATTGTAAGTTTTCAGTATCAGAATAAACTCTTAAACAAATAAGAGTTGCTAGTAAGTTTCAAATTTGAAAAAGGATAGAAAGCTTCCATATTTGAAAAAATGATCAGAATATTTTGAGGAAGAGACATTAACTCCCCCTCAAAAAGTAATTAAAAAGAGCCATTGACATAGAAAATTGACTTTGAGCAAAACACTTAAGTCTCAGTTCTCCAACTTATAAATTGGAATAATAATCATAAATAATAATAAAGTTTAAAAGTACTAAGCACAAATATCTGCTCATTAAATGTTTTATAACTATAAAAAAATTCCTCCTTCAGTGATTGATGAACTTACTAAATTCTGATTATATCAGTTCTTTAATACTTATCAACTTAATTGACACCACAGGTAAGGACAATTGGTTAATGGAACAACAGGTCTTTGGATGGAGATAGTAATCTATTAAATAAGGATATACTTAAAATATATCTACATCTCAATAATAAAATGTTTTTGGAAATGTTAAGTTCATTTTAATTTATCATTCAACACTAATGTATTTTAAAAAGATAAATTAATTAACTTCAAAATAAATGTTTATTCTTAATAGAATAAGGAAAAATAGAACCCTATTAAAAATTCTAACTGCTCCTTCATTTCTAAAAATAGTTTGCAATATGCTAATCATTTGCTCATATCTCATTTTCTATATTTTATATTTATTGCCAGACTATAAACTATCACTTGTAGAATATGGGTCTTCTTTTCCTTTCTATCATCCTATCTAACAAATCCTTACCATGGAGCCTATAAAATAAGTGTGGGATGATGAAGAACAAAAACTAACATTAGTGTCATGTCTACATTACTATAACCTCCAACTAAACTAAAAAGTGAAGGAGATTATGGCCGAATGTTTTAATGACCAATGTGATGCTACCATTTGGATCTCACACTTTTTCATTCACCAACTTAAGGATGTATTTTCCACAAAGGTAAGAAGGGAATTAATGATAAAGGTGGAAGAATGAGGATTCAGACTGATAAGTAGGGTCATATTCTGACTTGTGTAAAATAACACAGAGGGGAAGAAAGATCTAGTATTATAAATATGTGAGCCCTGTTAATTACCCACAGACCTAAGGCAGGCTTTACTTACAGAAAGGTAAGAGCAAAGGACATACTGAAGACTAAATTATAGTACTTGCGACTGTTGTATATAGCTATGGAACAGGTCCAGCCCCAAGGCTGTTATATTATGCTTAATAAAGTAAAGGCAAATATATTAGTTGTGAAAGATAAAGAAATTATAAATATTCAAAAAAGGGCATAAAAAATAAAAAAATTGAGAAAGACTTTTAGAAGTGTGATATAAATATTAAAAAACATTCACCTTCTCCCTGTAATAAATGGATGACTGAATAATTCGCTTAAAGGAGATCAGAAGAGGAGGTAACTAAAGATAAATTCACAATCTCATAAATAAAAGATAGTCTAAAATGCAAAATGTCTTTCACAAATGTCATTTAATCTACTTGATATTCTCTCCTTTGAGATGAGAGAAAGAAAACTCCTCCTGACACATTTCTAGTGAATTGCTTTCTAAAGTGAGATTCAATAAACATATTCTAAGATGATTGTTCATACAAATTATCTCAATTAATTCTCTTAGCAGCCCACTGGAGTAGGAATTAGCAGTCTCATTTTACTGGTAGATAAATAGGGGCTCAGAAAGGGGTAAGGAACTTTGTTAGCTGGGACACTTCAGGGCTGAAATCTGAATTCCCTTTTTTTTTTTTCCACTTTAGCTTTAACAATCTATCACATCACAATGGATTTAAAATCCTTATGGAAATATCCCATGAGAATAGAAATTGATACCTTGCAGTCATAGCTTCACTTAGTTTTTATTGATTAACAGAAATATTCTCATTAGATATGTTAGAGTAGTGTTTATAAATTATATAATGGATGTATAATGACTTAACTAACCTGGTTATATGAAGTAATCAGATATATCACATTTGTTTCATGTGCTAGTAATAAGGCTGTTAAATGAGTTCTTTATAGTTTTCTTTTTGTTGTTGTTATTGCTGGATTACTCTGCTTAAAGAAAACTCTTTGCAATTAAATCGCAATCAAGCACTTAAAAGACAAGCTGATCTCAGTACTGTATTTATGGAAGGCAAACAAAGATTGCATTTTCCACTCTGTGGTCTGGACACCTGGTGTACAAACATCTGCAAGAGGGGCAGTGTAATTGAAACCATCCTTCATGTATCTGTCATGTAAACAGAACTCTGAATTTTGAAAACTCTATGTAACAAAAAGAGATAAGTATTCTTTTTTTCCACATTGCTGTTACGAACTGCCAGTGTTTCAGTCTTTAATTCATTTGTCTTTGTGGCTACTTCTATAACTTTTAAAAATTCATTTTCCCCTTAATAAAATATTTTGCATTGGCAAAGCTAATTATGTTATGCCCAAGCCAGAAAGACAATGGTAATTTATCCAGACATTCTTAATCTGTATTAGTGGAGATACATTCTAGGTGTCTTATAGAGATAAGAAGAAGAGAAACACTTATAAGTTACCCAGTCTCCATAGCCACTTAGTTAATCTTGCCACAGTCAAATGTAAATTATCATCCCATCATTTCTAACCTGCCATGTTCCTCTGAATTTTTGCCTATTTAAAGATATATCTATTCACTGTATTTTAAGAAAACAGATCTATTTAATGCTTTGCACCATGAATAATGTGTTTTACTAAGTCAAATATCCTTTCTCTAACATAATGTAAGGTTGCAGTATATACATATTTATGGTTCAATTTAACAAGTATTTGCTGAACTTTTCTACTAATCCTCATTGTTAAACTAATGAGGGAAGCTTATAGGTATTAAAGAGTCTGCTATATGTTCACAAGCAAATAAATCTACTAAGATGAAAATCATTTCATTGACTGAATGATATCTCCAATTGTCCATACCTCTTGATTTGCCTACCTTACTTAACAGTGATAACAAACTATTGAGGTTTCAGCTCAGTAGTCTATTAATCAAATACCTATCAGTAATATGAGAAGCATTCCTTTTTTACAGCAATATTAAATCCTTCCTGATTATTTTTAACACTTCGTCTAGCTGGGTTTCAGTTATTCATTATTTCAATAATGCCACCATTTCCGCTATAACTTTCCTCCATAATTGAACACATTTCACTGTACGTTGTATTTCCTGCCATTGAGTTCATCCTCTTCCTGATATTTATTAAGCTGTAGACAATTACCTTAAATTTGCAGGACCAGAAATTAATTATGGTTTGTTGTATGCAGTGTGGGAGAGTCAACAATCATTTGTCAATTTCCCATGGATAATGAACTTGCTCTTACTGTGAAGTGTCACCATTACTGTAACCATTTCTGAATTATGGAAGTATTATTCCATTTGATGAGCAAGGAAAAAGTTACAAAAGAGTAGCTAAAATATTCAATCCTTTCTATGTGCATCAGGAAACTTTAGACCTCCCTTTTGGGGGAAAGAAAAGAAGCAGGTGAATGAAAATCCTGCCCCTGTTAAGAAATCAGAAAATGCATCTCCGCACTTAAAGGAGTTGAGAAAGGACAGGAAAACAAACCAAGCAAATTAAACACATACTCACATATATGTATACTCATCCTAATTAATACTTTTCATTGATGAATCATCAAATCCCGTAGGATTTTCAAGACACTTGACATAGTTTATATAGTCTTATTTTAATGCGTGCCTATAACTTTTAATTGAGAAATCTTTTATATTAATAATAAATATTTTTGCCTGTTTAAGTCATGCCTATATGAAATTTGCTGATTTTACATATCAAATCCTCATAACTACCCAATGTACCTCAATTACCCAGGTATTATACAAACAAACTTAATTTTGGAAGTTATTTTTATACTATATTTTCTACTGTTCTTTGGTTCACTTTACAGTCTTATTTAAATAAGTCATAGAATGTAACTATTTGGTTCGTCTGTCTTGTCCTGCAGAGTAGAAGAAACGGTGATGAAGCATCATCAAAAAACAAACTTTCCCCCCCCATTGCACACTATCTAAAAATCAGTGGGAAGTAATTTTTATTCCACAAAAAATTAAAAGCTCATTTTGTTGTGGTTTTATTTAAATTCAACAAACAAACTAACTTTGACAAGAATACCTGAGTATCACACATTTTCAGCCTAATCCTCAAATCACATATTCTAGTTCAAGAGGTAAATTTGAAGAAATTCCAAACTCAAATGCCTAGAGATTAGAAGAATATAATACATAATTTTAGGTAGAGTAGGGTGATACATTAAGAATTGCAATGTGGAAAAAAAAATTCCTTGGGCAGTAAATAATGATAGGGTAAAATCTATATTATTATTTTTTCGAATCCCAGTTACTACCCTAGTAGTCTAATATTTTACTTGACTAAAATGCTGAAACTGTATCATTTTTCCAGGAGATAAAAGCAGAGACTGTTAGTCTGAGAAAGGTTTCTTCACAGAGTTGTGAGTGATTAGAAAGACGTAATAAGGCATGGGAATGATGTCAGCAAAGTTGGGAGACTGTGGCACAAAAATACTAGAATACTGGAATGACCCGGTCATTTTTTGTGGAGACAGAGTTTTTGTTCAGAGTTTAACCCCAGTTAAAGTGAAGTAGCCTGATCATAGCTCATTCTCATTGCGGCCTGGAATTCCTGGGCTCAAGTGATGCTCCCACCTCAACCCCTCCCAGTAGCTGGGACTATAGGCATGTATCGCTGTGCTAAGATCATGTTCTAAATTTTTCTTAAAGACAGAGTCTGTGCTACCCAGTCTTCTTGTTTGTACACTTTCTTTCTATGGTCAAAAAATAGAATAATTTGGTACTCAAAATAATTTGATGAGTTGAATAGAGTGATTATCATAATAAAAACTAAAAATCCAGACAAGTTCAACACCTAAGAGGAAACTAAGCTAAAACTCATATTTTCTGATAACTAATCATTAAGTTATTTTCCGTTTTTTTAAATTAAAAATCTCCTTACTCTTTGAATATCATTTATGAATAAGAAATATGGTGCATCTTACAAGGGTACATGTGAAATTTACTAAATGTAGAATACAAATGTCTTAACACCATAACTAAGAAAATTCCGTGAAGACTATGTTAACCTGTTGGATGAAAATATTTCAAATTGCGTATAAAACCAGCACATTGTATGCCACAATTGCATTAATGTACACAGCTATGATTTAATTTTTTTTAAAAAATTATAAAAATAAGTAAATAGTAAGTATAAATCCCAGATACCTTTAGTATGCTCAGTAATTCACTTTTTAATATTTGGGGAATTTATACATTATTGAAAGGAAAGTTACACCTTAGATCAAAGCATTTCAAGAGCATATAGACACTACCCATGATAACTGATATCCTTTTGAAATCATATGATCAGATGAAATTGTTATTATAATGAATACACTTTCACTTGAATTGTTACTGTACTTAATTTTCATTTGGCAATATAAACTTCACAATCAAATGTAACATAATATGCTAAGTGGAAGACAATTTGTTGAAATTGGGATAATTTAAAGTAAACAATTTATCTGAAAGTTACATGTTAATTGTAGCCCCGAGGTGGTCATCTAAACTTGGTTACTTCTTCTCCGAGGGAAATGATGAAGATCTTTTCTTTTGACCCTGCCAAGAGTTAGGCCATCTCTTTGGAGGACTACATTCTCAGTTGCTAATGAAAAATATTCTTAGGGCAAAACACCTGGAAACCAGGCTTCAAATACTCTTATATCAGCACTATTTGATGTTTTTCATCTGGTAAATTGTTGCTAAAAGGTCTAATGGGAGTACAAGAGGTATTTTACCCTTTAAATAGTTAAATACTTCCCCTGCATCATAAAAATGGGAAAAGTTGCCCTCAAACTCCTATTTCAGGAGTGCCTTTCATGTAATGAATACAGTATTCTTGAATATGCAGAAAAGACTTACATGCTCCACTTAGGAACCAGTTAATTATAACCTTTTCCTTCCATTGAAGTCTAACAGAATTAAAGGACTCATGATACCTTCAAATTTTCTGAAATTTGTTTATCTTCCTGCATAATTTCAAACATTACCTTCGGAGTAAGTGTAGAAGGGAGTATCAAATGCGTATTAGAACCGTATGATTATGGTCAAGGGAAAACACTTAACATGGACTCTTCTAGTTGGAGTTTTAAAAAGAGGGAGGTGGTGGTCTATCTCATGTTATTTCTTGTTCAGAAATGTTTTTTAAAACTGGGGTCATTTGTGGCTGTGATCAAAGACACTTCCACTGTGCTTCTCAAGTTGAAGGCTTCCAGAGACACCATGTTCAAACCCAAAAGAGTTCCTGCCTGGGCAGAATTTCACAGTCCCTTAATTAATCAGATCAACTGTTAGCTATCAGTGCCCTTGGAACTCTTTCAATAATGCCCAAAGATTAACAACTGATAACATTCTGTCAGTGAAATACAGAATCTCTGGATTGCTCACCAACACAATCTTTTCAAACATACTTTTTCAAATGTTTGGCATAAGAGTTCTCTCGTTTCCATTCCCACCGAGCAGCTTCCCGAAAGTAGTCTCATTCTGAATTTCTTTCCATTCCATTTGTTCTGAAAACTGTTTTATTTCTCAATTACACGCTGCGGATTTTGAAAAGACTCTTGAACTATAAATAGGGTGCTTAAGGCCTGTCATGTAGTGGTCCCAAAATATCTTTTTGACATTTTTATCTCTGCACCTACCATAGAGTCTTATCTGTGCCCATTTTATAGCTTCCTGTCGTGATGTTACTTTTCATGTTGTACCTTCCATCTCTGCTGAGGGTAAGTCCTTGGCTCTGCTTCAACCTCGGCTCAAGAATTGCCTCTTCCCCAAAGTCCTTCCTTTGTAAGATATTCTTTATCCTTCTATTGTAGAACCGATGAATCTGGTCTTGCATTAACATTTACTTATAAGAAGTTCTCCCTACTTAGTATTACCCAAGAGTTCTATGGGCTGAAAGGATGTCTCAGTCACAGACATACTCCCTACAGGGGCTGGCGAGGAGCTTTTTATACATACAACAGAAGTTACCATACAACATGTGTCATATGAAGAAGTACTTGGGGCTCTGAGGAGGGACACAGGTAGATGACATTTCTCAGATTTACTCAAGCAAGATACAGCCATGTGTCTGAGTTCTGAAAAGCAGAACGTGGATGAGTCTGCCTCAGGACCAGATCATAAAATCCTCCCACGTGTGAATTTAGTCTTTGAGGCTGTGTGCATTGGTGGAGTTGCAAAATGGAACAAATCTTAATCCTTGAATCAATCAGTAGAGAGTTATCAGAGACTGTTATCAGTAGCGGATTGTATTCTCAAGAACCCCCAAACTTCCAAGAAGTTGGAGTTTCATCTATTATATTAACTAATGCATTCTTACAACACAGCCAGTCTGCTGACTGGTCAGACAGTCATTACGGAATGGAATAATAAATAATGTTATTGATAAATATGTAGGCATATTTATATAGTTCAAGTAGGTTTTTTCTACATATGTGTTTGTCAAACATAATTTCCCATAGTGATTGCTTTGGATGATAAACTATCCAAACAATAATTTTAAACTAAATATACTTTAGAATGGATCACGAATTTAAAGTTATTCAAGGAAAAGTTACAGTTTTGTACTGAATTTTTATAATTCGTGCTAAATTTTTTTTTTTTTTTTTGTAATCTTTTACATTTGCCTTGCCCATACTTGGTTCAATAGAAATATTTTCAGGAACTTACTTTTACCAAGGCTTGCCAAAATACTAAGCACAGTTTTCAAAGCAATAACAGCTCTTCTTTTTGTTATACTGATCTTCTATCAGTTTATCTAATTTTTAATTAAATTTCATAAAACCACATTAACAACTGCCATCAATATGGTTTGAGAACAAACTTAATTGATGCTAACATATGTTTGCGGTACGGAATTGATTATATTCGGTGTAAGCCTGCACATATGAATGCATTTCTCTTCTTCCCTGTCTCTGTACTCAGGGTCTCAGGCAAATGTGATCTTACGACAAATTGTTGCTTTTGAGATAGATGCATACTTTAGAAAATGTAGCTGATATAGTATCTATTTAATTGAAGTATGCAAAGTAGGTGACCAGAAAATATCAGCATATTTAACTTTGGTCTTGATGGCTCTATGAGTTCATGGTTTAGAGAAATATTCTACAACCTTACAGTTTAAAAAACATAAAACGAGTTTTATTTCATGGTACATTAAAAAGCGTATGATCTACTCATTTTAGCCATGCTCATTTATTTATTTATTTACTGTAATTTATATATTTGAGGCAGGATCTTGCTCTGTTGCCCAAGTGAAAGGGCAGTGGCATCATTATCCCTCACTAACGCCTTAAACTCCTGGGCTCAAGTCATTCTTCTGCCTCAGCTTCCTGTGTGGCTGAGATCACAGGAACCTGCCAGCATGCCTCGCTAATCTTTTTATTCTTTGTAGAGACAGAATCTTGCTCTTGTAGACGCAGGTGGTCTTAACCTCCTTGCCTTAACCAATCCTCCCTCCCTAGCCTCCTGGACTGCTAAGATTAAAGGTGTGAGCCACTGCACCCAGCCAAGTCATGCTTATTTAAGCAATAATATCCAGGCTGACCTCTCTCCGTCACTGTTGCCAACTGCTGGAAGGACCTGCCTGGTGGTTTGCTTACTACTCCTCACAAACATTATTTCCCTAACTGAGCTCTCCTCATTTGTCTATGTGGAATTTCACCAGCTTCTTTCCTGTCTCTGTTTCCCAGAGTTACACAGCTCATCTGGCCATTTTTAGTGGAAGACCAAAATATTATCTTCTTTAGAAATTTTATTTTCCCATCTATCCTTTTCCATTCCCAGAATAATCTCATTTCCAAAACCAACTCCATCACGAGTTGTCCTGTATCAGATGAACCCCTCCTCTTCACCTGTGCCACAAGGGCTAGTCATTGTTGGAACCGCCCTCCTCAGTGTCCAAACCAACTCATCTTCCAAACTGCCTTTTCCATCCCTAGAAATAATGAGAAATCAGTGAGTCACTAGACCAGTAGCCTTTCCCCTTGAACTGGTTGAGACTGAAAATTGTCGGTTATCACTCTTAGCAGAGAATTCAGAAAAAGGAGCAAATGCCTCCCCCAGGTAGACAGTCTCCTCTCCCTCCGTACACGCGATGTGGAAGTGAGGCTCCCCATTCTAATGAAATTTCCATGTCCATCTTCTCATAGAATGAATTTATAGCTATGTGTTTGAAATTTATATTTTCCTAGAGTTAAGATTTCTATAATAGAATTTTTACCACTTTGGCAAAAATGTCTACGAACTGGCAGGTCCCTGGCCCACAATTAATACATAACAGGGGACACACAATTTCCCTCCAATTCTATCCCTCAGAACTAAGTCTTACTTCTATTTATTCAGGGCTTAATTTTGGATGGCACAACTTGAACGACTCCCCATTGACTGACAATGGCCATCTCTTCCTGTTTCCGGTGCTGAGCCCTCTTCCATGTTGCCCCTTAGATCTAAGTTTCTCCAGTTGGATGCTATTCCTGTCCTGAGATTCCCTGCATGGAATTAGAACTCCAGATTTTCTGACTTGCCACTGAAACCACTCAGCTAACCTTTCAAATACCTAGCCACCCATTTCTCCCTTATCACTCAAAGGCAAGCAGGTGTTACGCTCTTACGATCTTACATATACACTGCTCTCACATACATCCAGAATGTTCCTGCCCTGATTTGCACTTCTAGAATATCCATTTTGTAACAGTTTATACTCTCATCCAGTCTATTGATATCCTGCCCTTTTCTATAAAGGGTGAAGAAAGCCCTCTTAGTTAATTCTCCTGAATGCTAGCTACTCAACTGCAGGTGAGTAGAAGTTATGTCAGATCATTCTCTCTAGATCTCAAAGAACCTGCCACAGTGGTTGGAAAATGACAAGGGAGGTAATAAGTTCCAGATTGCTGATAGGAAATGTGCATCATTCCCCAACCTAAAACACAGTAAGCATGAACATAGGCTGATCCCAATCTGGTGTGGGGAACCTGCAGGCTTGGGGTCACATGTGCCCTTCTGGATCCTTGACTGTGATTTTCACCTGGTTCCAAATTTTACAGAACAAATCATTTTATTAAAATGAGTGCAAGCTCATTTATTAAAATGAGATTAAGCTTTATTTGTCTCCTTTGGAGCTTAAAAAAGGACAATCTTGACATCAGAAGGCCAGATTCCCCACCTGTGCATGACCTACATATGTGTCTAGAAGTTCTCAAATATTCTAAAATAATGACTAGAAGTTCCCAAATATACCAAAATACTGGTCCACTGGCTTTAAAAGCATTAAAGAAAGTTAGTCTACCAACATTTTCTAGAAAAGATTAATATTTTAAAATTGCATGATTCATTAGTGATCTCTAACATAAAAGTTCCAAGGAATATTCTGGTTCCTCCTTCTTAATGGTGTATCCTGGAATTTTGAAACTGCAGAATTCATTTTCTCTTGATTTACTTTAAAATATTTCAGCAACTCATGCACACGAAATATGGAATATTCATTCCATAATGTATGAAGTGTCTGTATCTCATATGATCTATATCTATTAATCTTTGTGTGTATATGTATATTTTATACTATCAATATTGCTTTTCAAAATTTCTATTTATAACTAATCGTTTCAAATCACCCAAGAAAGAATTAAATTTATTTGCGAATGGTGTAGCAGTATTAAAAGGTTAATAAAATTTACTGAACGTTGATCATTTTTTTTTTTATCCACAGAAAAAAAGAATTCTAAATGTTGATTACAACGGCTTACACCCAGGTAATTTGGACCATATTCCTATTACACTTTACAAATGTAGTTTCTGGTATGTAAATAGTACAAATAACTATTGATTATAAATATTGTGCTAAATTGTTTGGTGATATTCTCCCTTCAAGAACATATAAAATTTAATCTTGCTAATTTACATGTGACTGACAAGGAGATATTGATTGAGAAGATGAGAATAATAAAAAAGCCGATTATCAGTAGCTGTCATATATCAAAACTTAACATTGAAAAGACCTATATCAAAGAATATTTAGTTTCAAGAGTTAAAATGTTTACCTCTTCTTTGTTGAGAGGGATATTTTATAAAAAGCAGAGTGAAATTTCTGCTGAAGGGACTGTGTCAACCGTAAAGAACAGTGTCAGAGAACTTTAAAGCACCAAGAAGAGGTGATGCAAGTAAAGAAAGAAAGATTTTTGAGAGAGCTGTGGGCAAACAGGATTTTCACTTCAAAGTAACAAATAATGATGTGAATGCAAAAATCAGCTAGACCTTCCAGAAAGAAAGGTAAGAGAAGCCAAACAAGGATTAAAAAAGCAAACTTGAAAGGCCAGGAGAAAATCATACAGACCCGTTTGTGCCCCTAGGCCTAGAGGAAATAGTAACAAGTAATAAATAGTGTTCCATAGAAAAATGAATAATATAGAGAATGGGCTTGTTGGAAACCAACAAATAACAACGACCATAATGAAACCCGAAAAGGTCTAAACTGATTACGTTTTGAAGTTATTCATGAATAAACAAAGTAATAGAAACCATCAAAAAGGTTGTATAAAAGGCAAAAACTGAAATGATTAAAAGAATTTCTCATAACGCATAAATTAAGAGTTTTGGATAGACCCTGGGAAAAATAAATACATACACAATGTGTTCTTTACAACATTGTTGAAATAACAAATACCTGGACATAAATGTCACCTAAATGTACAATGCAGATTCTCTGGTCATGCTCATATACCCTTGACATTCATATTTCCCTTACATATCCAGGGTGTTTTACTGTAGGCATCTGTTACTCTCTGTTCAGGGAATTCTATAGCCAAGAACATGCTAGGAATGCCTCGAGGTAGGCTAGGATTCTGGATTTAATGGGTACAGGAGTAATGAATGACAGATAGGAGTTTTGGATCCATACCCCAGCTTCTTTGTCCTCAAGTGATAGAACTCTAAAGTGGCTCACCAAAATGTTAGTCATATTGTGTAGATGTGACTAGAGAAAAGATTAGAAATAGCTATGGTCAGGCTCAGCGCCTGTGGCTCAAAGGGCTAAGGTGCCAGCCACGTACACCTGAGCTGGCGGGTTCGAATCCAGCCCAGGCCCGCCAAACAACAATGACAGCTGCAACTAAAAAATGGCCGGGCGTTGTGGTGGGCGCCTGTAGTCCTAGCTACTTGGGAGGCGGAGGCAGGAGACTCGCTAGAGCCCAGGAATTGGAGGTTCCTGTGAGCTGTGCTGCCACAGCACTCTACCTAGGGTGGCAGCTTGAGGCTCTGTCTCAAAAAAAAAAAAAAAAAAAGAAATAGCTATGGTCAGAAATAAACAAAAGAAGCTCATGGGGTTGAAGGAGACATAACAATAAGAAGAAGGTAATATTTTTTATAAATATATTTACCCAAAGACATATTGACCATGGTTTCTGCTATTGTTTGAAGAAGGCCCACAAGATTCATGTGTTGAAAAATTAACTGCCATTGTAACAGTATCAAGAAGTAAGACTCAATAAGAGGTGACTGTGTCATGACTGCACAGCCCCTATGAATGGATTAATGTTGTTATTGCTAGATTGGGTCAGTTATTATAAGTGTGGCTTGTCTGTCTCATGAGCTTGCTACCACCTTCCACTGATGCAATGCTCTTGCCCTTCCCAGCCTCCAGAAGCATGAGCCAAGTAAATTTCCATTGATTATAATTTACCTGATTGTGGTTTTCTGTTATTACAATGGAAAATTGACTAAGGTGGTTTTTTAGAAACCTGTCTTTATTTCTCGAACTCTAAAACAATCCAAGGTGCTAGTCCTGCTTATTCATCTTCATCTTGCTTCCTTTTCAAATGTTTTGTTTTATGAATCTCATTTCCCACTCAAACAAGTCTTCTGCTGATGCTGTAAGTTTGAATTCTGAGCTATAACACAGATGTTTTTAGAAGATACTAATACAAATTAGCTACAAAGCTACAAAACAAGACTGTATGGAACACTTACAAAAGAAACTCTCACTCCCTTTTTCACTATTCCAGAAACCCATCCCTGGATAATGATTATTGCTATTTAGCAACACAAAAGGACCTTATGGTGACACTTATCTCTACTCTTTTTCTTAAGGAACATGGATTTAGAATTTCTATACCTAAAGGATCATATTTAAGAATGTTTTCTATTTTATTGAGATTACCTGAATTATGTGTATTTGTATTCACTAAGGTATAGGGAAATGCAGTGGAACTTTGATCCACCTATGGAAACACATGCACTTAACATTCATCTTTAGAAGTTTGTTTTAAGTATAAAAAATGATAATGTTAGGCAGTGCCTGTGGCTCAGTGAGTGGGACGCCGGTCCCATATACTGAGGGTGGCATGTTCAGACCCAGCCCCAGCTGAACTGCAACAACAACAACAAAAGTATAGCTAGACGTTGTGGTGGGCTCCTGTAGTCACAGCCATTCGGGAGGCTGAGGCAAAAAAATAGCCTAAGCCCAGGAATTGGAGGTTGCTGTGAGCTGTGATGCGACAGCGCTCTACTGAGGGTGATAAAGTAAGACTCTGTCTCTATAAAAAAAAAAAAATGATAATATTACATTGACTCAGAGTACAAACCTATCTGATGCTCCAATTACTATTTATTCATTACATAATTGGTAATAGGTACTTTTGTTTTGGTTTTTGTTTCTTTTCCCTCACTCCCAGAATTTGTACATTCAGTATATTAAGCACAGGGCTAACGTCTTTCTACCTATCACCTCATTCAATAGAGTTCTACAAGATAGGCATCACTATGAAAAATTTCCATGGGAAACAGGAGCTTTGGGGCTTTGCTTGAGGTAGTAACACATAGTTTATAAGTGAGTCAGATTCGAATTCAGGTTTTCTGATCACAAAGCCTATGGTTTAGAAAACTCTTGTCGAGATAGCGTTGCAAGAATATGGCTAGAGCCCTTTGGCTTTGTTCCAAACATATAACAAAAATAGCTAAATTCGAAAAGACATAATATGAAAGGAAAGCGATCCTCAACAAACATGATAAACAGAGCAGAGACAGGACATAAATACAAGGTACAGTGCACGAACGGGTCTTTGAACATGAGTGGGGTTCAATTCCCAGTACCTGCAAGGTAACTGGGATGCCACACTTGGCCCACAGGAAGTCATAGCCAGTGTCAGCATTACTGATCCTACCTGAGGTTAGGATAATCGGAATCTGAATAACTATCATCTCTCCTCCCCTACAGGCATTTACGAAGGAGACCAGAGCAAGAAGCCACAATTTCACAATTAGAACCTGGGTCAGACTACTCTTGGACTTAGCAACTAGATTTGTGACATCCCCAATATCGGAAATTCTGAACTTGGGATGGGGAGGACACAGTGCCCACACTTCGACTCTAGGATTGCTGGAGGGGGTAGGGGGACTAGCAGTGGGAGAGAGAATTAAAGAACTCCATGTCACCAAAATTCCAAGACATGAGAGAATATCATGAAAAAGTACCCCCCAAAAAATAAATAAATAAAGCACCAGTCAAAAAAGTCACTCCAGGTGACATGAAAATAATACAGCATTTCAGAATGACTTTAAAACAGGTCTGCTATGATCTTTTAAAGAGGCAAAGTAAGAAATAATATTTATATAATGTGCAGGATTTTAAGTAGAAATGGCCTAGTAAGAGTGACTATAAGGAAAACCAATCCGTTAGAATTCCCAGAAAAGAACAGTATAGTTGAAAATAAATTCTGGAATGGACATAGTCAAAAAAAGAATTATTAAATTGGAGGATATCTGTGAGTAATTTCACCAATAGTGTAACACAGACAGATATATAAAACAGTATGAAAGAGAATTTAAGAAATATGGCTGATATATCATGAAACTTTAACAAACATCTACTTTCTCTTCCATAGAAAGAAAATAAAACTAACATTAAAAGAAAAAAATTGAAAAGAAAACTTGTAAGTTTTCTGTAATTTAACACAGGTAGGAGTCTCAACATCAAAGTGTCTAGAAGGACGAACAACTTTTTTGCTTTCCTCCCCAGTAAGGAGAATTAAGAAAACTACACTGATACTCCCTTGAGAATAAGTTTGAAGACCCACGGTTTGTCTTGGAAGATGGAAGGAATCTAATCCTTTAACTTCTGCCCTGTATTTTGATGGAATAAAACATCTTTATAATGATTTATATGAAGGCAATTGAAAGAAGAATATAGTTAATATCATATTTATCCTAGAGAAGGCACAATTTCACTGCAAGAGGTATCTGCAGCAACAAGGATCCAAAAAGAACCTGAAATTCAGTGAGCATGAGAATTAAAGAAGTAAATCATAGAGTGTCATAACCTTGGCATATGTCCAGGCTATTTTATCATCCCTGTGTGAACTCATAAGGACAGACATACACAGATTTCCACGCACACATCAACATCACTATCTACTATTTAGGGGAAGGACAATTTATCACTATTATGGTACAAATATATATGAAAAGCAATGAATAGCCATTCAGTATCTATTTTGTAACAAGTGCTTGGTATTGCTCGTCACGTCATTGGTGAGAGCTTTCTCTCTCCTTTTATTTAGAACTCTTGTCGGAAGACCCTCTTTTCCTAGATGAGTTAATACATTCATTTCTTTAAAAAACAGTTATGGGAACAAGAGGAAAAGACAGTGGCTCAAGATGTTAGAGCATAAGCACAAGATTTATGTTTGTAGGTGAATATGTGTTTTATATATAGGTAAGATCGGTCACCATATATTAATTTGTGAATGTCTATCCACTGTTACCTGTTAACACATAAAATTCTGTGAAAAATTAACTTCATATAAGAAAACACATATCTTCTTAAAATCATGGTAATACAATAATGTTTTGGTTCAGTTTTTAAAAGATGCCTTCATATTGGCAACCAACCAATCAATAAATACATATGAACAGATAAGACAAAGATAGTGGTTTAAAATTAAATTTTAACAAAAGTAAGCAGTAGATTTTTTTTATTTTTGGTTTGTTAAAAATTATGTCCTTCCATTAAGGGAAACTCATTCGTTTGTAGCCACTCTCCAAAGCGTGGTAACTTCCTGAGTTGTGGTTAGACTTTAAAACCAAGAAAAATAATGAAGTTTCCTTTCATTTTGGCCTCTGGATTGGTTTGGAGGGAATAGGAAAAAGGTAAAACATTTTTCTTTCAATCTTGATACTAAAGAGAGAAATTTTCTAAAGGCTTATCTCTTGGCAGAACATTTCATAAATCTTCAGCCGCAACTTAACTTTGTTTACCTAGACATACTAAAAGAAAAACCAAAACAATTCATAAGTCCCTTTTCAACTATTCATACTGAGGTGATAACAAAGGATCTTTTAAAAAACATTTTGGTTGATTTTGATAAGAATAATATTTTTAAAAGCTCTAAGTTTCATGCAGATGAAATCGTCAATAGTTTCTCTCAAATAAAGAAAGGTTTTCACTTTTTTGCAGCGCTAATAAACAGCTAGGAACTGTGTATGTGGGCAAGAAAGAATGAATGTAACAGGTGACGGGAACATAATGAACTTGTTCTCTTAGAAAAGGATTTGTCACTCACATTTTGTAATTGTTGAAGGAAGCATGTATCGAATCATAGAACTAGATCTAAAATAATTATCTTTTCATATATAGTTTTTGTATGAAAATCAAGACTATTACTTGGTTCTGCAACAGTTGATGTTTCTTTAAATCTTTGCAAAAGTGGAGCTAAGTAATGCTTCAAAATTGCCTTATAACTGAAAGCATATTCTTTCTTCCTTAAAAGCTTTCCTCCTTTTGTAAAGTTTAATAGCTTCACAGTTACTCCAACGTATTTTTTCAGTTTATTAATTTACTTTACCAACCAGAAGGTGTAAATCTGGAATCCTAGGAGGCTGCTCTAGTAAATTCTCTTTTTAAATTGAGTATACAAAATTTGTATTGCATGACTGCTCTTTAAAAAGTTTAAATAAATGTGAAACACACAAGTACAACACAGACCCCCATCTTTGATCAAATCAGCAGTGTGGAAGAAATATTTTTCATTTTGACTCATTTGGTAATATTGAACGCAGTCACCTTAGTGTTAAAATTGCTTTGTAAACAAAGTCAACAACAGCAACAACATTCTGGCACTTATTAAAGTGATAATATCGAATATGCAGGTACTGCAGAAGAAAAACATTTCTATTCTACTAACGTTTATAGGATAGTCTTTATAGGCTCTGATTTTTTTTTGTTTCAAAAAGAAACACATTTGAAATAGAATCATAAGTATGACTAAACTAGGCATAAGCACAATTTACACTTTAACTTTTTTTCCCCAGAAAACATAAGCCTACTAACTTCTAAAATGTTTGTACTGAAATAAAACTACCCTGTATTATTTCAAGATGATTTTTTAAAAAAATGTTTAAAGTTTGAATGAAATATGAGCAAACAAGACAAAAAGAAACAAAGGAAGTTTGCATGCTGCTTCTCAAAAGAAATTTAAACAATCCTTTGCCAGGAATAACACACATAAACTACAAGAAGGGAACTGTTGGAATCAAAATACACTTACTTTTTAATATGTAAAGATGCCCTTTTTTTCCTATTTTAGGTTAAAAATAAGAGAACACACCAGTGATCTTGCTGGCAGTCAGATAACACACAGGCCCTGACCCTTCAACTAGCCAGGAATTCTCACACAAAGCTCTTTTCATACAGACCCGGGCTATATATTCCTGAGATAAGGCAGCAAAACATAAAGCCACGAATAAGTGACACAAAGTCCAACTAAATGAAATGTTTACATATATTCTATCACATCGTTGTTCCTTGAACTATTCCACACACGATTTGCCTAAAACAATATTGATTCAGGTTGAAGAGAAGCATGATTTAAACAGAAGGACAATATTAAGAAAAAGGAAACACAATACAATACGAATGTTATATATTTTCTGTTCACATCGCCAAGTTTAATGGGAAATCAAGCAGCAGTAAACTCTATGGTCTAAGTACTTCTGAGAAAAGCTCCGGCTATAATTTCCCTCAAAGCACAACAAACTTCCTAACTTGGTTCACGACACAGAAAGTATATATTTTATATATATTTTAAATAACATCTTAAATCTGCACTCACCAAGAGAAAGCAACAGTCACGCAGAGTGAAAATGTGCTATGTGCTGCCCCTGTTCCATTTCAGTTTTGCCTATAGTTGTCCAACACCCCAAAGCCCAGAGCTGCCACCCAGAGGCCCCTTCCACAAGCTGGCTTATTTGCCTGTCAATCTGAGTGCCGGGGTTTCTGTATTAGGCAGCTGTGCACTTTGCTGAAGTTCTGATATAATTTCCATACGCTTCCCACCGCCTGAAGTAGGTGATTTGTTCGCTCAGTCCAATGAATACTCAAATCACTTTGCAGGTAACGCTGCAGGATCGAGCTTTAAGTTGTTCTCCCTCGAGTTAAGGAGTTCTTGGTAAGAAGTGGGTGGAGAGAGGTAAGCTCACTACAAGGGAATTCAGAGTGTAACCAGAACGCAGAAAAACTTCCTCTCTTTTCTCCTTCCTTGCGAGGCTGAGCCGCCAGCGCCTCTTTCACAGAACTTAGGAATGTAAAGGGAGGACGCGGAGAGGCCCCGCCAGACAACCCTTTCTCAATCAATTAGCTAGCAGCCATTACTTGTGACCTGAGGTCACACAGCATAAGTGTGTGGGGTGTGCCTTCAGGGGTCCTAAGGCTACTTAGAGCAGCTTAGATAACCAAATCTGGGCAGACACTGAAATCTGAAAATACTTCAGTCCAAAATGTGCAAAGGATATGATCAAAGGTAAACTCCACGTGTGTTTTTGCAGTAGCTATAATTTAATTCAGAGATTCGTAAATCTAAAACAATATGTTTTTCCATGTTGGATCAAATATGATTTAAACCAAAGCATTGAAGCATTTCTTTTATATTGAATTCCAAGCTGAGAAGAACAAAATAATAAATATATCATATATACCACATTATCACATATATATTGATGATATCTTTTAGGGACCAGGGTTTTGATTTAGTTTTATAAAGGTTGCTGATTTATTATATCCAACTGCAAATCTGAACTACTATTACCGAAATTCTCTATGCTTAAAGAAATCAAAATGACTTTCGGACTCTTTTAAGATTGTATGTTATTTTAATGTCATTATTTTTCTTATTCTCATAGCTATTTTACTTAGAATTTTCTTTTGTGATCCAGTTTAGAAAAATGCTTTTTCCTTTTTAATATATTTTTAAAATGCGATCTCAAAATTAAGAGAAAATAAGTGAAACACTAAAGAAAATGTCATCTTTTAAAACTACAGGATTGTTTATATTTCTTCATTAAGTTTGCATAATGCTCAAAAACACCGAAAAATAATAGATACCTACATTATCAATAAATCAATGGCACAGAAACATCAGATAATTCTATTTCAAATTAAATCCATGCTTTTGAATAAGACAACCCAATTAAGGAACACATGCTTTTAGACTGATTGGATTAGCCAATCCAATTCCCCCAAAATGGCCATAACTCAGAGATGGATTGGCCACACCCACATTTTTCTCACCCTATTACTTGGTGAGGCTGCAAGCCATCCTCTGATTTGGCACTACACAGAAACAGTAATATGCCTTATGGATACTTGGCTAATTGAATTCTCTTCAAATCAGGTACTGATATAAATAAAATGGATACACTGTAAAAAATCCACAAATGAATATGACAGGGGTGAGAATGGTAACCGAGTAATGCAGTCCATGAAGAAATATGAAAACTGTGGTAACAGAGAATGTAGTAAAGAGAGTGTTACAATCAGTTATGGGTGATGGTGAGGGCAAAAATTAGGTGTCCTTACCCTCTGCCATGTAATATAGGGAGTCATTGATAGACTTTGAAAAACCAATGGCCATTGCATCTAAATAAGCTTAAAAATTAAATAATGATAAAAATTTTGCATCTTTTAGTGATTTGGTCCTGGCTGTTTTTCAACATTATTGAAAAAATTCCTTTTGGACTTTTCAGCCAATAGATAGGTAGAAAAATCAAGAATTCTAATTACTGCATGAGGAACACCTAGTCTTTTAGACATTTCTACAATTCAATGCCACCCTATAATTCTATTTCCTCTTCATCTTTTATAAAAAGCAAACTTAGTTTTTTTATTGCCTTCATTCAAGACCAACTACTAACTTTTAAGACCAACAAGGCCAGGAGGCCATAATTATAGGTTAGAAGTCTACAATTACATCATATACCTTAAAGATTGGGTGTCTATTCTGGCAGAGTTTCTGCATACACACACACACATGAAAAGGTCTGATCTGTGCAAAAAGGTCACCTAATAACCCACACAAAACATAAAATATATGCCAGTACTTGAAAGGATATTGATGATTTTACAGCCTATAATGCATATTTTCTATGGCCAGTTGGTTGGAAATCACAGGTATTCTGAATTACACATCAGTTATGAATATAATTCCCTTTGCAAAAATATGGTATCTTACATTGAAAAGATCACTACCAGCACACTACTGAAAAAAGTTTGTCAACTTGATTTGACTCAGTTTTATCTTCATTCCACAAGGAAAAGGTCTGCTACTCTAGATATCACTGTGATTTTTCAAAGATTGCAGGTCATTTTTGGCTAAGTTCCTCTAATTTGAAAAACAGATCGATAGTTCATATAATTTTCATGCCAACACTCTATCAGTTATATTTAGAGATGGTAACTTCTAATAAATATGTAAATCATTAAAAATTATATTTGGATTTTTTAAAAAGCCATTCAAGGTTTTAGGATACAATATGAATATATTAAGTCATGAAGACACAATCCCTTAGCATTACATAATCACATCACAATACTAGCCATCTATATATCATGTTGATATTTTCTACTCTAATTCTATTATACATCTATACTTTTTTCCTTAATCACCTTTGTTTTTGAAGGTAGTCAGTATGGGATGAAGAGATGAACTAAAATGAAAGGCTTGAAAAGTACTATTATAAAACTACTTTTTCATGACATCTGGTTAGTAGACACCTTGATAATGTACCTCAGCCAACTTTTATCTTTCAAGGTATTACAGAGGTACAAAAGTTTTTGTTGCGTGGATACACTCTATAATGCTGAAGGCAGGAGGGTGTGCATTGTACCCGGTAGACAAACTTTTATCTTTATGGCCTTTCCACCCTTCCCCCTTCTAAGGTTTTCAATGTCCTTTTTACTTCTTTTTGTGCCCGTGTACACCCACCATTTAGCTCCCACTAAGTAGTGAAAGCAAGTGGTGTTTGTATTTCCATTCCAGAGATATTTTACTTAAGATAAGTGTCTCCAGTTCCACTCAAGTTGTTGCAGATGCATTGCAAAATGCCTTCCTTTTTATGACTGAGTAATACTCCATGGTACATAAAATATATATACACCACATTTTCTTCATCCACTCATGTATTGATGGGCATTTCTTATCTTTACAACTGTGAATAAACATGTGAGTGCAGGTGCCTTTTTGATAAAATAATTTCTTTTGGATAGATCCCAGAAGTGGGATTGCTGGATTGAATACCAGGTTTATTTTTAGGTCTTTGAAGAATCTCCATACTATTTTCCATAGAGTTTAGCCCAATTTTCAGGTTCACCAAGAGGGCGCAAGCATATCTTTTTCTCTGTGTGGAGGCCAGCATCTGTTGTGTTTTTGACTTTTTAATAATGACCATTCTTAAAGAGGTAAGCTGATATATCACTGTGGTTTTAATTTGTATTTCCCTGATGATTAGTGATATTGAACACTTTTTTCATATGTCTGTTGGCCATTCTCCTGGTTCTTTTGAAAAAATTCTGTTTGTGTTTTTATCTACTTTTTGATGAGATTTGGGATTGTTTTCATCTTGCTTTTTTGTTTGAGTTATTTGTACATTCTGAAAATTCATTTTTTGTCTGATAATTGCAGATATTTTCTCTTACTCTGTAGGTTGCCTGTTTACTCTGTCAATTATTCCTTTGCTGTACAGAAGCATTGTGACTTATCTCCCCATTGTAATGATGTTGATTCTACCAATCCATTAGCATGGCTGTTTTTCCATTTCTTTGTGTCACATATGATTTCTTTCATCCAGGCTTTATGGTTCTACTTATAGAGATCATAAATATATCCCTAAGTAATTTTCTTCATAGCTATTGTAAATGGTATTCATTCCCATTTTAATTCTCTGTTTGATGCTAGTAGTCTAGTTAGATGCTACTTATGTCTATACTTTGGTTTTGTAACCTGAGACTTTGCTGAATTTGTTTATCAATTCTAGGCATCTTTCAATGGAATCTTTGTTTTTTCCTATACAGGATGGCATCATTGGCATACAGGGATAGTTCAACCTCCTCTTTCTCAATCTGAATGCCCTTTATTTCTTTCTCTAGCCTGGTTGCTCTGGTTAGTACTTCCAGTCCTATTTTAAATAGAAGTGGTGACAGTGGGCACCCTTGTTTGTTCTTGTCCTCAGGGAAAATGTATTCCCTTTCCCCCATTCAGTATGTACATGTGATGCTGGCTGTAAATTTATCATATATGGCTTCTATAATTTTAAGGTATGTTCCTTCCATCTCCTCTTTGTTGGGGGGTTTCATCATGAAAGGGTGAATTTTACTGAATGCTTTTTCTGCATCTATTTAGATGATAATATGGTCTTTGTTTTTGCTTCTGTTCATGTGGTAAATCATGTGTATTGATTCATATGTGTTGAATCACACTTGCATCCCAGAGATGAATCACTTGATCATGGTTGAATCACACTTGCATCCCAGAGATCAATTCACTTGATCATGGTGAATTAACATGTAGATGTGCTGCTGAATTCAGTTTGCTATTATCTTGTTTTGGCATCAATATTCACAAAGGAGATTAGTTTAGAGTTATCTTTTTTGTTTTGTCTTTTCCTGGCTTTGGTATCAAGGTGATACTGGTCTCACAGAATGAATCAGGGAAGATTTCCTCCTTCTCAATGTTTGGGGAAAATTACTCTAAAATAATTGCCAGCTCTTTGTATCTGTGGCAGAATATGGCTGTCAATCTGTCTGGCCCAGGGCTTTTGTTGCTGCTGTTTTTTTTTTTTTTTTTTTTTAATAATTTTATTGAATCATAATTATGTACATTGGTGCAATCACAGGGCACGATTCATATACATTCAGAAATATTTTGATCATACTTTTACAGATATCCTTCATGGCATTTCCTTGATCACTAT
>CAUYON010128117.1:0-31654 GCA_963573935.1 Arctocebus calabarensis | reverse complement strand
TTTTTTTTTTTGCTTTTGAGACAAGAGACTCAAGCTATCTCCCTAGATAGAGTGCCACAGCGTCATAGCTCATAGCAACCTCCAACTCCAACTCACTCAATCCTCTTGCCTCAGTTTTTCTATTACTCAGTAGAATGGGGTCTGGCTTTTTGCTCAGGCTGATCTCAAACTCCTGAGCTCAAGCAATCCACCCGCCTTAGCCTCGATTGCTAGGATTACAGGCATTAGTCATGGCACCCAGCCTATCCCATTTTTTTGCAGGGTTTTTTTTTTTTTGGCCAGGGTGGGTTTGAACCCGCCACCTCTGGAATATGGGGTCAGCGCCGTACTCCTTGAGCCACAGGGGCCGCCCAACCTATCCCATTTTTTACACCTCTATTTCTTTGTTTCTTTTTTTTTTTGAGGGGACAGGGAAAAAAGGGGGTAGAGTGCTGTGGCATCCTAGCTCACAACAATCTCAAACTCGTGGCCCAAGTGATTCTCCTGCCTCAACCTCCCAAGTAGCTGGGATTATAAGTACCTGCCACAATACCCAGCTAATTTTTCTATTTTTAGTAGAGATGGGATCTCACTCTTGCTCAGGTTAGCTATTTTATTCTTTAGACTTACTAATGTCACTTACAAAAAAATTTACTTTGTTAGAAAATAACTTTTAAAAAACAGTAGTGAAATTACAGTATGTCACCTAACAAGTAATTTTAAAAATATTTATATTATACATCACATCTGAAAAATACTTCACATGTATGTATCTATTGGGAAACTATCATTTACCAGATTTTCACAGTGCATTTCAATATACCTAACAAATATGTTATTAGTTTTAAAACAGCCCTCAGATCTCATAATCTTACCCTTCACTGAGAAGGACTTACAATCTCTATCCAGACACAGGAGGGAAGGGGGGAGGGAGAGAGAGAGAGAGGGAAGGAAAGGAAGGAAAGGAAAAGGAAAAGGAAAAGGAAAGGAAAGAAGGAAGGAAGGAAGGAAGGAGTGATAAAAGACAAAAGTGAAGTAAAAGAAATATAAATTCTAAAAGGTAGAAAAGTGTCTGGACTTCTGAAAGTGAGTCCTATTCTCTCTAAGTAGGACAAGTGATCATCACTGGGCTGTCACAAGGTTAACACAGTAAGTGTAAAAGGGCCCTTTAGAAGATACCCTTTTTTTCAGGCTTGGAGACTGTATTTCAGTGGGTAGGTCTCTGGCTGGCCACATACACCGATTCTGGCAGGTTTGAACCCAGCCCAGGCCAGCTAAAACAACAGTGACAATTGCAACAACAACAGAAAAAAAATAGCTGGGCGGTATGGCGGGCACCTGTAGTCCCTGATACTGGGAAGGCTGATACCAGAGAATTGCTGACGCCCAAGAATTTGAGGTTGCTGTGAGCTGTGACATCGTGGTACTCTACCCCTGGGCGACAGCTTGAGACTGTCTCAGGAAAAAAAAAAAAAGGTACCCTTTATTCAGGCTCAGTGCCTGTAGCTCAGTAGTCAGGGCGCTGGCCACACGCACTGGGGCCAGTGGGTTTGAACTTGGCCCAGGCCTGCTAAACAACAGTAACAACAACAAAATACCTGGGTGTTGTGTAGGGTTCCTGCAGCCCCAGCTACCTGGGAGGCAGAAGCAAGAGAATAGATAGCTTAAGCTCAAGAGTTTGAGGTTGCTGTGAGCTGTGACAGCATGCACTCAACTGAGGGTGACATTGTGAGACTCTGCCTCAAAAGTTACCCTTTTCATGACTGGTAATATTAAAATTACTACTACTAATTAAGGCTTCTACATCCATCACTTCTTAGATATAAGAAGGAATCAATAGGGCAGCACCTGTGGCTCAAGGAGACGCCCCATCTACAGAGGGTGGTAGGTTCGAAACTGGCCCCGGCCAAACTGCAACAAAAAATAGCCAGGCATTGTGGTGGGCACCAGTATTCCCAGGTACTCGGGAGGCTGAGGCAAGAGAATCGCCTAAGCCCAAGAGCTGGAGGTTGCTGTGAGCTGTGATGCTATAGCACTCTATAGAGGGCAAGAAAGTGAGACTCTGTCTCTTAAAAAACAAACAAACAAAAAAATTGCAACCTGCACTAGTCAAATATATTAAAAAGAACTGTACATGAGCGGTCTTGAACAACATATAAAATTAAACTTATCTGGCCTGTATCTGTATCCTCAAAACCGTTAAGTATGCCTCCCTGTATAAGCAAAAATAATCTGACCATCATATCTGGCTTTCTTAGTGCAATTCACCTCTTTTACAAAGAAGGCACAAGAGAGAAAATATAACTCATTGGCAAATATTAGTACTTTTAGTTAAAAACTCCTTTTATCTTTTTAAGAAAGATGTTTATTCTACTTAACTGTTTAAAACAAAATCTTTGCCAGCTTAGGTTGAGATGTTCTAATATCTTAGGTCTACTGATACTAACTAGCCATGGAACGCTAGCAAGACTTCTTTTTTTAAAGAGACAGGGTCTCTCTGTATCGCCCAGGATGCAATGCTGTGGAATCATTGTAATTTATTGCAACTTTGACCTCCTGGGCTCAAGTGATTCTCATATCTCAGCCACCTAAGTAGCTGGGACTACAGGTGTACACCAACACAGTCCACTATTTTTTTTTGGAGACACAATCTCACTTTGTTGCCCTAGGTAGAGGGCCATGGCTTCCTAGCTCACAACAACCTCAAATTCGGGCTCGAGGGATCCTCTTGAAGTTTGGATTGCAGGGTGCTCCTACAAGGTCCTGCTAGTTTTTCTACTTTTATTTTATTTTTTTGCAGTTTGTCTGGGGCTGGGGTTTGAAGTGGCCACCCTCAGGCATATGGGGCTGGTGCCCTACTCCCTGAGCCACAGACACTATCCATAGTTTTTCTACTTTTAGTTGAGATGAGGTCTTGTTCTTTCTCAGGCTGGCCTCTAACTCCTGAGCTCAAGATATCTTCCCTCTTTGGCCTCTCAGAGTGCTAGGATTACAGATGTGTGCCATTGCACGTGGCCAGATAATCTTGTGTTTATTTTATTTATTTATTTTTTTTGAGATAGAGCCTCAAGCTGTCACCCTGGATAGAGTAGCATCACAGCTCACAGCAACCTCCAATTCCTGGGCTCAAGTGAGTCTCTTGCCTCCGCCTCCCAAGTAGCTGGGACTACAAGCACCCGCCACAACACTCAGCCATTTTTGGTTGCAGCAGTCACTGTTGTTTGGCAGGCCAGGGCTGGATTTGAACCCGCCAGCTAAGGTGTTCGTGACTGGCGCCTTAGCCCGTTGAGCCACAGGCGCCGAGGCCCCTGCACCTTCTGAGTGAGGGACAGGATCCTGTAACCTCCTCCTGACCACCACTGGCCCCTTACTGCCCCTTCCTGTGTCAGCCAGGGCTGAGGCACTGTAGGGAGGTGAGGGGACTGGTGGCTGGGGGACACCATGATAATGCAACATAGGCCACCTGCTGAGCCTCTGGCCATAATACAGCTGGGCCAGAGTCCTTGGCTCTGGGAGTCACCACTTGGTACCCACCCAGGCCCTGCCTCCTACAGGCTTTGTGAGGGAAGCGTAGCACAGGCCTCTATTACAGGAGGGACAGGCAGCAACAAGACTCATGCCTGGCTTCAAGACACCTTGGGAAGGTGGGAGAACTCACCTCCAAGAATTCACTGAGGTTCAACTAGAGAATGCCTACCATCCACTCTCCTGTGCCCTGCTCCCCAGGCACCCTGGAGTGGGGGCAGTGAGAGCTACAGCACTTGCTCCCACCCCTAGGGACAGTCCAGAGGACAAAGAGCTTGCCAGGCCAGACAAGGGCCTGGTGGAGGCAGAGACCTGCAGGGTCTCTAAGGGTCAGGAGGAGCAGGAAGCTTCCAGCATGGCCAAGTCCTAGGCACAAGAACACCATCCCTGCCCCACAAGGTCCAGCAGCCCTGGTCTCTGCACAGAAAAGCCTCAGTCTGTCTCTATTAACAGGTCTATCCCAGAGGCCAGGAACCAGCCACAGCTCAGGGCTAGGTACTGGGGATACGCCCACCCTGCCTGGTACCTCTGATAGAACAGCCCACCTCCATAGAAAATGCTTCTCATGATTTGTTTTCACAGCTGAAGAGCACATCTCTGGTGACACCTCTTCCCACGTTTATTCTCAGGGGTGAACATGAACAACCAACCCATTGGTCCCCTGGTCTCCCCTCCCCAAGACAATGTAATTTGACAGCAATTGCCAGATGATGGAGGGTCCATTTGGCAGAATGGAAGCATGGCAGCCCCTCTACCTCACTGCCCCAGGCTCCGTGCTTCCCAGGGCCTCCAGTGAATGGGGACAGACGGAGCCTGCTACTTGGCACTCCCATGGGCCTGGGAATCTCCCACAGAGAAGCTGCATCCCGGAGGCTGTGGGGGCACCTGGGGAGAGCTGGCAGGGCCCTCCTGGCTTTGTAACCTGTGGGAGATGGGGCTGGGAGGGCCCGGGGTGGGGCCTTGTTGCTTTTCATGGCCACGGGTTCACGGCACTCCAGTAAATTGTGACCCTAATGGAGAGGACAGCCTTTGGAAACGAACTATATTGAGAAGAGGGGATAAAATTAATGAGATAATAGCAGGGCCAAGGACCCGGAGAACGCGCCTGCCCTCACGGCAAGCTCTGTAATTCCTTTTCTGCAACAGGAGCCCGCAGATCTAAAGGCTTCTCCCATCCGTCCGGCAGGCCTACGCCGCCAGGAAATTTCATTAACGCTGGAAAATAGGAAAGGTATTAAGCGTGGATAATGAAGGCTAGGGAGGGAACAGTGCCTTAAGATAGTCTCCCTTCTCGCCTTTGTAATGGGAGGCATGAACTTTCCCTTCAAATCCATTTCTAATCCATTTGAAATACTACAGCAAATTATCTTTCCTTCAGCCCGAAAGCGGCCAGCCAATTTACTCCGAATAGAAGTGACAATGCCCCAGGATTTATCACCATAACCTTGACTACACCAGGGTGAGGCTAGGCCTCCCCTCTTCCCCCTTTGGGGGGGCATGAAGGACAGGAAGGGGGGAGATAACATTTTAAATGAAAAGCGGTGGTAATGGGGAGAAAGTCACACATGCCACAAAAGTGGATTTAAAAAAAAAAAACCAGCAGCCTGTGCACTATGCTGCAGGAACAGCTGGAGGTCTCTGGGCTGACCAAGGAGCTAAGGGGGCATACAGGTGGCTCACCAAGGAAAGACTAGAGACCAGCCCAAGTGCAGCCCCGTCAACCACTGATGACTCCTTCCCACTGAGTATACAAGCAGAGAGGAAGAGCCAGGTGAAAAAGACACCCCTGGGCTCAGCGCCTGTGGCTCAATGAGCTAAGGTGCCAGCCACGTACATCTGAGCTGGCGGGTTCAAATCCAGCCCAGGCCCGCCAAACAATAATAACGGCTGCAACCAAAAAATGGGCGGGCGTTGCGGCGGGCGCCTGTAGTCCCAACTACTTAGGAGGCAGAGGCAGGAGACTCGCTTAAGCCCAGGAGTTGGAGGTTGCTGTGAACTGTGATGCCACGGCCCTCTACCCAGGGTGACAGCTTGAGGCTCTGTCTCACAAAAAAAAAAAAAAAAAGAAAGAAAGAAAGAAAAAGACACCCCTGGGTGGGGTGGGGAGTTTGGGGATCCAGGCAAGATGGAAGAAAGGCCCTTGCCAAAGCCTGTCTGTTTTCCCTGAGAACCCAGGACTGATTGTGGTGTGTCCCCTGGCTACGTCTGCAAGGCACGTTGTGGGCAGAGAGCCAGCCTCCCATATCCTGCAAGGCCTTGGCTGCCACTAGCCCACTGGAGAGGTTTGAGGGCTCCCCCTGAACGCCTGCGGTCTGCCCCTCCCTGAGGGCACTGCCCATGGCATTTCAGTGCAGCCCACTGCTGAGATGGGGCCTTGCCTAGGCCACTGCATCACTTCTCAGGCACTGATGCTCACTCAGCCAGGTACTTGGGTGTGTACACACAGATAGGCAGGCTCCTGCGCCTGTCCCCAGGGAGACGGCCTCCACACCTGTGCCACCAGCAGTAGAAGACCAAGGCTCAGCACAGACATGCCTGGCAAGTGCATGTGCCTCCTGCTGTAGGCCCACACCAGGGCAAGTGCAGCCTGGCCCTGTGCACCCCTGGACTCTGCACGCCACCTACTCCTGCATGCAGTAGTATCCATGTCATGGAACCAGCCATCACATAGACCAGAGAGAGTAAGGCACCAATCCCCAGCCCACTGGGCCAGGCACACACAGGTGGGACCCGAGGGATTCAGGCTATAGCCAAACAACTTCCTAACTAGGAAATGTCCTCCACTCACCGGATTTGACGGCACCTTCAAAGAAGGCCACTCTCCCTGAGGGCCTACAGCATATTCAACACTGCAGTCTTTTAAGGCTTTGTCCACACAAGTTGTGAGGGTCAGGGGTGAGGCCAAGCAGACAGCAGATAGCTCTGCAGGCCTAGGCCTCTCGGAAGCATCCCCCCGCCAACCATCCCCCTCAGTGCACCAGGGTGGCCCCAGAGACCCCTGAGGAGTGCTCCTGGCTAAAACTCAGTTTCCTCCCATCACAGCGGCTCAGCATCCCCTCAATCCAGCCTGACCTCTGATTGTGGCTTCTGCAGGTGGCCCTGGTGTCCCCCCTTACAGAGCCCTATTGTCAGGCCTCCCACTGTAGCTTCCACTGACTGATGGGCTGACCTGGTCTCACCCAGGGCAGGGGGTCCCTGCACCCACCCTGGCCTACTATTTTATAAGAAAATTACTCCCCAAACTCCACAGTGGGTCCCTTGTTTTTATAACCACCAAGTCATGAGCCCCAAATGGCCCAGGCTCTCTGACCCTTGTTGGCCACAGCCCCCATGCACCCTCCCTCCAGCCCAGAACTTCACTCACCCTGGAAAGTTCTTGATCCTGGAAAGCACCATGTGCCCTCCTGGCAATGGGCCTTGGTACATGCTGTCCCCCTGCCTGGACTCCAGGGTATGCCCAAGCCAAAGCTCTGATGCCACACCCTTGGGGAAGCCACCCTGATCCCCAACAAGTGTGGGACCTTCCCTGCTAAGCCAGTGCTGCACCTCAGCACAGGGCTCTGCTGACTCACCAGGTGCACCCCAGGTGAGGTTCTGCTCTGGGGCACCTGGGACCTATAGGGAGGACTCAGGGGGCCCTAGGCGATCACAGACAAGCAAGTTGCGTTTGAAAGAGGCCCTGTGGCGGGGGGAGCTGCTGGGCACCAGCATGGGGTAGCAAAGAAGGTAGCCAGGGCCAGGAGCTTGGAACCAGGCCAGGACAAGATGGGCTCTCTAAGAACAAAGGGAATGGGGTGGGAGCAAAGACTCCAAGAGCTCCAGACGTGTGCTTTGAAGGCTCTTCATGAGCAGGAGGGGCAAAGGAGGAAAAGAACAGGGCTGAGCAGGGTCTGGGCTGGCCCTGGCAATCAGAGAGGAGCAGGTACACGCCAAAAGGCACAGGGGCTGGGATACAACCTCTGACCCCTCCAGCCTCAGAAGGGTCAGCGTGCCAGCCAGGGACCCAGCAGCCCTGGGCCAGTGGAGACATGCAGGAAGTGGGCAGGCCAGCTGGGGAGCAGAGAAAACAACTGGGGAAGCATTTTTCAGGAAATGGAGCACGATTTTTCGAAACCTAGAGATTGGGCGTGGAGTGCACAGTCAGCAGAAGAGGGGCTTGAGGAGGAGGCTCGCACAGCGAATCCCCAAGTAGGTCAGGCGGAGAAGCGACAGGCACAAAACTGCTTAGCGGCGCTTTCCAGCGGAAACGCTGACAGTCCCAGCCAGGGCCACGGAGGGGAGTGTGTGCGCGTGCGCAGACGTGGTTAAGCCTCCCTCCCTCCCTCCACTCTGGGGCACTTGCGCCTGGACAGCCCCTCACCTCCCAGCTGACACAGGGCAATGCAAACGAGGGGACCATGTAAGAAACCTGGTTCTGGGGGAGGGAGACAGAGTCCCTGAGTGGTGAGAAGGAGAAGGAGCTGGGCCAGAGGGTGTAGGGTGAAAGGGATGGACAGAGAAACGTGTGAGGTGGTGGGGAGGCTGGTAGACAGTGGCCCCCCACGGTCTTGGCAGGGCTGTTCACCAGGGCCTGGGACTGCCTTCTGAGTCAGCAGCCAGTGGATGCATAGGCCTCGGGTCACCTGACCTCACAGGAAGGGTGCTCCTCCACCCACATAACTAGCTCCTCTCAAGTCTGGTCCACTGACCCCCAAAGCCCTGCGCCCTGGACCCCCAGCCCCTCAGGCTCTCCAAGTCCTCCAGGGAGCAGCTCTGATCAGGGAATATATAGATTTTAGCCTCCCTCCTGCGTTTGCTCTCTAGGACACGCCTCTTAACATGTGGTAGGTGGGCTCTGAACAGTCACCCTGAGAGAAAAGAGCCCAGGGGCTTTGAGCTGTACTGGCATTCTCCACGCCTGCAGACAGCACCGGCAAAGGGTCACAGCAAGGGTAGGCATACCCTGAAGGGGATAAGAAAGGGTGTGGGCAGCAAGTTGTGTGTGAGAGAGGCTGACCAAGGCAAGGCTCTGTTGTGTCAGTGCTGGGGCTGTTCTTTCCTGAGGGTCATCCCCTGCCAGCCCAGGCCATGTGGTGGTGGGTGATACTAACGTGCTGCCTCTGTCACCAACGCAGCAGCTCCATCATGAGGGGCTGGGACTATTTTATGTGCTCACATCTATTCAATTGGTATTTCGATCAATGGATGCATTACAAGCTTTCCCTTTAAGAGCCTAATAAACAACAAGATGGAAAATAAAATTCTCCATAAAATGACATTTTTAAAAGTCTATTTTGGCTGAAGCTATTGGTGTTTTGTACGTTAGCTGCAAAAAACAGGAATTACTGGAACTTAACACCTCACTCAGGAGTGCAGAGTTCAGCTCATCAGGCAGAGAGGTGGGGCCAGGCAGCTAAGCACAGCAGCCCTTGGGCAGCCTGGATGGCGTGACGCTCTGAACCAGGTGCCATGCCCCAGACTGGGTCATCAGCTCAGGGTCCATTCTGCCCCTGTGGCCTGGTGAGGGGCAAGGCTGGTTGAAATCCTGCCCAGGCCCTCAGCGACCCCTCTGGTCACCACTGTACAAGGGACTCACAGCAGACCCTGTCTGGCTTCCCTAGAAAGGGGTGCCTTGACCTGAGCAAGCTCTGCGCAGTCTGGGAGTCTTGGGAAGAAGACACTATCCAGGAAAACGCCAGAGAATGACCAAGAAGCCTCAACGATAAAAACCCACTAGCTAGGTGGCACCTGTGGCTCAAAGGAGAGGGCGCCAGCCCCATATACTGGAGGTGGTGGGTTCAAACCCTGCCCTGGCCAAAAAACTGAAAAAAAAAAAAAAAAAAAAAACCCACTAGCTGTGGAGGGAGAAGAGGAGGCTGATGATGAAGAAAATATACATAAAAGCTGCCAACCATCCAAGACACAGCACAGACCAGTTGGAACATGCAAAGAAAAGCCACAGAAACCCTGAAACAACTCAGGAAGAAAGTCCACAGCAGTGTGGCCGAGAAGTGGGCGGGCAGAGCACAGGATCGCGACGATGCCCCCCCCACGCCCAGTGCCATGTGGGGTGCAAGTGCAAGAAGAATAAAATTCCATCTTCTGATTTAGAGCCTGGTGGCTAAGGAAGGCTGAGAACCTGACCCCCGGGTTCTGAAGATCATTTGGAGGAAGAAACATTCAGGAACAACACAATAGGCCCCCAGGTCAATGGTGAGGATGAAGATTCCAGAAACATTCACATGTCCAGTCACCTGAGAGACCAAATGCTCTTGCATTTGGCTCAGTAAGTGCATCTCCAGCTCCCACCTCAGACCACAAGTAAAAGTTAACTCAAAAAGAACTATAAGCTTAAAGGTAAAAGCTCAAATAATCAAGCTTCTCAAAGAAAACATGACCTTGGGGTCGGTAAATATTTGTTTTGGGGGGTTTTAACCCCAAAAATATATTTCTTAAGAATATATTTCTTTTCTTTTTTCTGTAGAGACAGAGTCTCACTTCATGGCCCTTAGTAGAGTCCCGTGGTGTCACACAGCTCACAACAACCTCCAACTCCTGGACTTAGGTGATTTTCTTGCCTCAGTCTCCCGAGTAGCTGGGACTAACTTAAAATATATTTCTTAAATAGTATACAAAACACTACTCCTTACAAAAGAAAAGGTGACAAACCAGACATTGTGAAAAATAAGCCCTAGACAGAAAGACGACATGCAGAAGAATGTGCTCATAACACATGAAGAGCCCAGCAAACGAATCAGACAGTGAACAGATACAAACAGGAAAAACTCTGCAGAGCCTGACCATGGGCACCAAGGGAAGAAGAGACTTCCAGTATTAGTCCGTGAATACTCAAATTAAGGCCCCATGTGATGCCCCCTCGTGGCTGCCAGCACAGCTAGAGCAGGAAAGTCTGACCCCCACCAGTGCTGGCCAGGCCATGAGGCAACTGGACACTCTAAGCTGCTGCACACCACTGTGGGAATGGCCTGGCCTCAGCCACTGGACTCGGCACCGACTGCCCCTGTGGAAACATCCTCCATAGAAAGAATGGCTCCTGGTCACTCAGGGATGCGTCCTACGAGATTGAGCAGCTGTGTGCATAACTAGCAAAGATGGGAAATGACCCAGACACCCATCAATAAGACTATGCATGAAGTGTGCACACGTGCACCATGGGATATTACGTGGCAGGAGGAAAGGATGGGCACTGTCACACAGCACCACAGTCAAGTCTTAAGAGATGTCGTGGGATATTACTTGGCAGGGAAGGACGGTCACTGTCACACAGCACCACAGTCAAGTCTAAGAGATGTTGTGGGGTATTACGTGGTTAGTGGAAAGGATGGGCACTATCACACAGCACCACAGTCAAGTCTTAGAAACTCCAAACTGGTGTGCCAGTCTGTGCAGGCACTGTCACAGAATACCACACATGGGGCAGCTTGACAACAGACATGTATTTCTCCCAAGGCTGGACAAGGGCGTCCAGTGGGGCCTCTCTTCCTGGCTTGCAGATGGTCACTTTGTTGCCCTCAGGCAACTTCTCTGTGCATGTGCCCCTGCTGTCTCTTCCTCTTCTTCTTCTTTACCTTTTTATTTATTTATTTATTTATTTATTTTGAGACAGAGCCTCAAGTTGTCACCCTGGACAGAGTGCCGTGGCATCACAGCTCACAGCAACCTCCAATTCCTGGGCTCAAGCGAGTCTCCTGCCTCCGCCTCCCAAGTAGCTGGGACTACAGGCGCCCGCCACAACGCCCAGCCATTTTTTTTTTTTTTTTTGGTTTCAGCTGTCATTGTTGTTTTGGCGGGCCCGGGCTGGATTCAAACCTGCCAGCTCGGGTGTACGTGGCTGGCGCCTTAGCCTGTTGAGCCACAGGCGCCAAGCCTTCTTTACCTTTTTAAATAAAAAAACTTTCCAGGCTAGACTGAAGTAGCTCGATCATAACTCACTGAAACCTCAACTCTGGCCTAAGCCTCCCCACATGCTGGGATTACAGGGTAAGACAGTGCACCTGACCCTCTGTGTCTTCTTATAAGGACTCAGTCCTACTGTGTTAACCTCAGCTACTCCTTTAAGAACCCCACCTCCAAACACAGACATACAGGGGGGTAGAGTTTCAATCTGTGAATTTTGGGGGGGAATATAATTCCATCCCTAACAATTGCCAAACAAAGGAAGTTAGATCCAGAATAGCCTTTGCTGTGAGAACCATTGACTGTGGAGCTTGGGTACAAGTAAAGCCAATCCAGACCTACGGAAGAGAGAGGGGCAGTGGCTGTGGGTGGAGATGTGCCAGAACTCACAGAATGGTGGGAAGCAGAAGGCTGTTCTCAGCAAACCAATACATGATGTCTTAGAAAACTGACAGATTTAAGAGCCCAGGAAAGGAAAAGTTTCTGTTAAAATTTTTCACGAAACTGAAAGGCAAAATTGAAACTGAGAAAAATGACAAAAAGACAACATGCTGAATAATTAAAGGGTCTGTTGAATCTGTAAAAAGCAGGCACTTCAGAGACAAGGGGACAGAGAGCACCAAGAACAGGAACCAAGTCCAAGTGAAGACTGCATAGTGTCCCTCCAACTCTGGCCAAGTTTCCGCTAAACCACCAGGACTGTTCTGTGATACAAGCCAGTGTCATCTGGATCAAGGCATTTCATGGGGGACCCTGATACCAATGACAGAGAGGAGCAATTTCAGTGCCAGGCCTGACATGGAACACAGGGGTGTCAAGTTATGTCTATCTAACCAGCAAGACAAATGTCACCTTCTGCGAAAAGCCATGTGGGCTACAGACACCAGAGGGCCAGAGCTAGGGCTGGTCTGGGCCCTGGCTAAACCCATTGACTGCTCTGCCACTCCTGTCTATAACATGCAAGGATCATTCTAGCATGTTCTGGCACCAACTGGGCAGAGGACACCCTGGGTGGTGGGAAGCTCTCAGCCAATGCCCAGCACCGAGCAGGAGCTAGGAGGGCTTGGGAGGGGGAATCCTGGAGGAGGCACGGCCGAGGGTAGGAGGGGCTGAGTTCTGGAGGTGTACCCTCCTGCTATAGCTGGGCACCCACTCCCTGCCCATCTGCACACCTGCCAGGGAGGAGCCCCTGTGGGAAGAGCCTGTGTGGGAAGAAGTGAGGTCAGGCTCAGTCTTGGTATGTGGGGGCGTGTTCCCCCCCAACCCTACCCAGGACCACCCCCCTACCCCATCCCACCAGCCCAACTCCAGGGGTCTGAGTGGGGCCATAATTTATCCCTGCTCGCCTATGCTTTACGGCTTTCTTAATTCAGCTCCTGCTACTATTAATGTAGTTAATGCTGAGATTATATCTATTTTCTGGCGTCAGGCAGTGATTTATTCCAGCCATTTTTCCGGTGGAGGCCCCCATGCTGTTAAATCAAGCGCCTTGCCAATTAAGTGCTGACTTGGGAAGTGGACGCAATCTTAACAGACATCCAACCGCAAATTAAACCAGGCTCTGGGCTCTAGGGAGTGGGCAGGATAGCCCAGAAACCTTGCTGACTGGAGGAAAGTCAGGGGAACCATAGGCTCTAAGGGGCTCAGGAGGACCTGGCCCTACCCCACTAGCTGGGGTTCCCAGGCCTGTCCTAGACACAGGAGTCTGGAATTGCAGTCCCCACCTGAAATCCAGGCCAGACCTTTCACACTAAACATCCTCAGATATCCCATGTTTACTAACCCAGTCCCTGGCATTGGTGTGCAAGGATGGGACCCTCTGACAGCTTGAACAGGGGTCCAGGGAGCCGGGTGCAAACAGGGGCTCACTCACGTGCCGCCTTCGAGGACCTCTTAGTAGTACAATGACAGAGGGAAGGCAGGGGGCAGGATGGGGAGGGGCATCCTAGACTGTGCCTGCAGCCCACGGGAGCCTCACTCTCTGCCCAGTACCGTCCACACACCAATCACAGGGGTCACTGGGCATCCTCCCAAGCAGGAGAAGATGGAGTTGTGGTGAGCCCACCTGCTGCACCCCAAGTGAGCATGTGGGCCCCCGGCTGCATCCCGTTAGGCTCCCAGGCCCCCAGGGCAAGGCCAACTGCCCCTCCACCATCCTCAGAGGTAAGTCAGGTTTAGGGGTAAGATCTGGCTGAAGAGTTGATCTATTCAAAGAGTTAAGCATGATATTGATTATTTGAGTGACACTTTACTACCACCTCTAAAACGAAGGTAAAAGTGGTATTTAAAACAGTGTTTAACTGTGTAAGGTGCCCAGGTAGCAGGGAGTGACAAGGATGCCTTATTTCCTTCTGTCAGAGGTGGTATTTTCAGCTCTCTGCTTCTTTCCAGGAACAGCTACACCTGCCCTACCCTTCACAGAGCCTGAGGGACCAACTAAGACACACACCTGACACACGAGCATGCCCATGCTGCCTGAGGGGGGCCGGGCTCACAGGCAGAAGCAGTTTCCTGTGGATTCCACAGGAGGAGCAAGACTAACCAGAGGTCCCTGGGCAAACTGAGGGAGGTCCCTCCATATTTGTCAACAAACACTCTGCAATCTAAACCCCACAATGCTAATGCTGGCCCATGGGAGGCCACACCATGGCCTGGGGTCCTGCTGTGGCCATAGGAATATCTTACCAGGATTTCCTGTGTTCTGTCCTCCAAGGGCTTGCCCACAGCCGGGATGGGAACAACAGTCCACAGGCAGGCCTGGGTGAAACCCCTGAAGGACACCAGGCAGGAGCTCAGCTGCACACAAGCCAGCCCGAGAAGGCAAAGATGCTCTCTCAGCCCCAGGGGTCAAAGCTCAGTACATTACACAAGGGCTCAGGAGTGGCACAGCCACTGCCAGTCCCTCAAGGGCCAGCCCTGACTTGGAGCAATGCAAACATCACCCTGAGAACAAAAAGGACCCCTTCCTCCTATTCTCATTCTTCTGCCATGCCCAACGCCCAGCAGGGCTCCATGTGGTGTCCAGGGCAGGCCCACCAGGATAGGGGGAGACAGAAGGCCTGCAGGGCTGCAGGGTTGCTTCCAGAGGGCAGGACACGTGGCAGTGCCCAAGGCTGGAAGGAAGAACATGCCAGGCTCTCAGTTGCTCCACTGCCTGCCACCTCCAGGCACTTTGTCACCACCAGCTCATGACAATACTGCACTTGGGACACAGCCCAGGGCAGCCCAGCAAGGGGCAGCTGCCAGCCTGAGCTGGAGCACAGGGGCCTGGGGCCTGTTCCTCCCTTTGTCCCACAAGGGCCCTGGTGTCACCCCTGTCCATGGTCCTTCTTGTGCCCATGGCCCTGTTGCCCTACACGAGGTCCTATTTCAAGCCCTGGCCACTGAACTTTCTGACCCCACACCAGCAGTCCCCACAGCCCACAGAGAAACAGTGGGAGAAACTGACCATCGCAGGTGCGTGTGTATGCTCCTGCAGAGGATAAACCTGTTGGTCGTACTCCACTCTGTCCCCTCCAGACACCTGTGTGCCCCATGAAGGTGGGGAGGGCTGAGCAGAGGGTGCAGGGGTCACCACACAGGCCTCCCGGGGCTCTGGGAGTGCTGGGTGTGCTGGGCCCAACCCTCTCCAGTGCTGGCCACAAGCCTACCAGGCATTGCCCACCCAGGTGGAGACAGGGACTGAGCAATGCACAGACCTGGACTTAAAGGTCTGGCTCCTGTGAGGGCCTACACCAGAAGGCCTGGGGGCTTCCATGTGCACCCACGCCCATGCAGGCGTTTGACAGTGCATACTTCCTGCTGGGGGTCCCTTCTCATCCCACATCCCAGCCAGCTCTGCCACACCTGTCAGCAAGGGCTGGGCTCTAAAATCCCCAGGCAGAAGTCCCCCTCCCTTCCTCTGGACAAATTTCCAGGTAGTCAGAGCCATCCCTCTAGCTGATGTTGGGGCAGAGGGGCCCTCCTCCCTCAGAATCACCAAGGTGGGCAGTGGGGAAGATGCCGCTCAGCTCTGCTGCTATGGGCGCTGCAGAGAAGAGAGCTGAAAGGCCTGCCTCAGACCGACGGAAATAAATAAATAAATACAGCACGCTTTGAAACGACTTCCAAATTAAGAGTTGCATCCATGCTGTCAAGCCCCTGCTAGCAGGTTCTGTGGCATCTTCCGTGCAAAAACATATCTCAGCCCATTTATTAGAGTGATGAAGGCAAAGGGATCTAAAAACTGCACTCCTTCCTTAATGAGCAGCCGAAGGGATCGGTAAGCATAATTTCAGAGGCCAGTAATATTTTATATAATCGCCGAGTGGTTTAAATTGAAAACCCCCAACTGAATCAATATTTACTGCATTGAAACGAAATGAATAGTAATAAGTCACTAAGCTCCCTGTCCTGTTTCATAAAATAAAAAATTATAAAAATGAGCACAGGCGCTGGGAGGCCATCACATTAACTTTTACAGCACTTGGGGAGCCGTAACCGCCTGTTCTCATAAAATAAAATTCTAAAAAACCTGCCGTAGGAGACCTGCCTCAGCACTGTGTGCGAAGCTCGGGGGGCAGCAAGGGCATGAGCCCCGGGAGTCAGCCCAACAAGGGCCAAGACCCTCCCCGCCCAAGCACTGGCCACCTGCAGCCGCCACCCATGTCACCCTCAGATTTTCTACTTTGACATCTTCACCTATTTTCCCAAATTCCAAAGCATCAACTGGAGATGAATGAGGAGCACGGCAATGCAGGTGGTGGCCCTGCATCTCTGACCTGCTTTCGGCCCCAGGTGGGAGAGGGACACACGTGTGCCAAAGCAGAGAGCAGGGGTTCCAGGCCCATGCAAGGCCTAAAATGGCCAGCACCAGACAGCAGTGATGCTGGGAGAGACCAAAACCTGAGAAGAGCCAGACGAAGGGGAAGTGGCAGCCCAAGAGGACACTGCACACAGAGGCCCAGGGCAATGGGCATGGCTGGGCTATCACCACAGGGACACAAGCACCCACAGAGCCAGAAGCCCCCACCTACCACCAGGTCTGAGCCCTCATTCCAACAGGGGAGGCTGACTCTGCACAGAGCCAGGAATATGAGGCACGTGCCTGCAGCTCAAGAATAAAAAGGCTGGCTCGGCGCCTGTGGCTCAACAGGCTAAGGCACCAGCCATGTACATCTAAGTTGGCGGGTTCGAAAACAGCCTGGGCCCTCCAAACAACAATGACGGCTGCAACCAAGAAAATGGCCGGGCGTTGTGGTGGGCACCTGTAGTCCCAGCTACTTGGGAGGCGGAGGCAGGAGACTCGCTTGAGCCCAGGGATTAGAGGTTGCTGTGAGCTGTGATGCCATAGCACTCTATCCAGGGTGACAGCTTGAGGCTCTGTCTCAAAAAAAAAAAAAAGAATAAAAAGGCAAAGCACCAGTGTAACAAATGGACAAAACATAAGAGGAAGCTCAAGTTCGAGTTGGGGGAATGGAGGCAGGTGAGCTCTCCCCTACCAGGCACAGTGTAGGGTACATGGTACACCTTCTGGATGAGGGGCACAACTACAACAGCTTTACCTAACAAACGCAAACACTGTAACCTAATCACTCGACCCTCACATCAACCTGCAAAAATAAAATAAAAAATGGGCAAAAGACTGGAACATTCTTTCACAAAGGAAAACAACAAATGGTTTTAAACTGGCCCAATAAGAGTTCATCATTGGTCATCAGGGAAATGCAAATTGAAAGCACAGAAAGATGCTACGCACAGTGAGAATGTAAAAATTAAAAAGACAACCCCAAGTAGGATGGGCATAGGAAGGGTCCTGACACCAGGGAGAGATTTGGTGGCTTCGTGTAAAGTTAAACATCCCTCTTCCCCACGTCCTAGCAATGCTACTCTGGAGGAAAACAAAAACACAGCCTACGTGAAGAGTCAGTCATACAAGAATACTTAGCAGACTTTACTCATATCTACCCTGAACCAGAAAAAGGTCACCTGCCCATCAAGAGGAGAAGCAGTGCTCAGGTGTGGAGCAGACCAGGGAGCACAACAGGGCCAAGGCTGGGGTGGAGCCACCAGCAACGTGGTGAGAGGCAGTCTCCATGCTGAGCAGGTGGGACTGGGAACAGAACATCTGACTCCGTTTAGATGTTCCAGAACAAGCAAGCTCATTTTCAGTGAAAATATCAGAACAGTGGCCACCTCAGAGGTGGATGCCTGGCCTGAAGGGGCATTTGAGAATGCACCAGGGTGTGGAGATGGCCCCTTTCTTCACAGAGGACTGTGTGACATAGACTCATGCTTTTGTTAAAATCCACAGACTGGTACACTCTGATCACACATCTCACCGTATGTAAATTTTACCTAACAAACCTATGAGTGACGTGGCACTCAAGTTCAGCTTGCTTTGCCCATGGTGAGGGTTGACAGGTCTGCACTCAGACTGTCAAAGAGGCCAAGGGTGATGGGCCAGGTGTCTGCTGCATTGACGAGAATCACAAACACCAGGCAGGGGAGGTGGAGTGAACTACCTTGCTGGCGTGGGGCTGATGCTGCCAGTGCACATGTGTGTGGATGTAGACTCAGTGCATATGAGCAGACGCAGTGAGTGTGGGCGGACACTGTGTGAGCAGACATAGAGGTGTGAGTATGAGATGATGCAGTGAGTGTGAGCAGACAGTGCTCAGCCGAGCAGACATGGCATGTGAGTGTGAGCACACACAGCAAGTGTGAGCAGGTAGTGTGTGTGAGCAGTGTGAAAAGGTAGTGAGTGTGTGAGCAGGTAGTATGTGAGTATGAGCAGACACAGCACGTGAGTGTGAACAGATACTCTGTGTGTGAGCAGACATAGTGTGAGCAGGTAGTGTATGCATGTGAGCAGATACCATGAGTGTGAGCAGGTAGTGTGTGAGTGTGAGCAGACACACAGTTCCCTCATCCAGATCAGCTTCCTCGTTCTGGGAGGGCCAGAAGCAGGGACACACACATAGGCCCTGAGGCTGGGAACTCAGGGCTACTGATGCTCAAGGCCACATCACCCACAGTAGGGCTGGGGTGTTCCGTGCACTAAGATAGGCCGAAAGTCAGTGCATGAGGAGTGAGGATTGTGCAAAGAAGAGGCTGACCCCAGGGTTGCTCACACTCATGCTCTGTCTGCTCACTCACGTGCTGTGTCTGCTGACACACACTGCTCATACGCATTGCATTTGCTCACACATGTGCACTGCATGTGTCACACTCACGCGCACTGTCTGCTCACACATACTGCATCTGCTCACACTCACACACTGTATCCGCTCACCATCACATGCTATTTCTGGTCATGCACACAACATCTGCTCACACTCACACACTGCTCTCACACATATCCTGAGTCTGCTCACTCATGCATTATCTGTTCACACACACTGCTCACATGTGTACTGTCTGCTCACACATGTACTGCCTCTGCTCACATGCAGTTTGCTCACACATACACTATTCACACTTTTGCTGCTTCTGCTCATACACACTGCTCACACTCATGCACTGTTTGCTCACATGCACTGTTCACTCACACGTACTACATCTGCTCACAATACTGTGTCTGCTCACACACTTCTCACACACTGCAGTTGCTCACATGCACACTGTATCTAGTCACATGCATACCGTCTGCTCACACACACACCATCTCTGCTCACACGAGCACCATCCCTGCTCACATGCACTCTGCTCACACACACTATTGGCTCACACACACTGTCTCTGCTCACATGCACACTCTGCTCACACAGAATGTCTACTCACACACACAGTGTCTGCTCACAAGCAGTGTCTGTTCACATGCACACTGTGTCTGCTCACACACACTGCTCACAGTGTCTGTTCACAAGCACACCATCTCTACTCACACACAGTGTCTCCTCACACACATCATCTCTGCTCACATGCACACAGTGTCTGCTTACACACACACTGCTCACACACTCACTTTGCTCACACACAGTGTCTGCTCACACATACACTGCTCACACGCACACCATCTCTGCTCACACGCACATTGTCTCTGCTCACACGCACACCGTCTCCACTCACATGCACACCGTCTCCGCTCACACACACACTGCTCACATGCACAGTGTATCCGCTCACATGCACACTATGCCTACTCACACATGTACACTGCACACACGCACACTGTGTCTGCTCACACATACAGTGCCTACACGCACACTGCTCACACACTCACTTTGCTCACATGCACACTGTTCACATGTACACTGTGTCTGCTCACATGCACACTATGCTTACATGTGCACACTGCTCACAATCACACACCCTGCATCTGAAACAGCCCATTGTGTAGAAAGTGAGAAAGAGCCCAGGAAACTGGGGTTTCCACGTTGAAAGAACCCAGGCCAGAGATGGGTGTGATGGGTCACGCCTGTGATCCCAGTACTCTGGGAGGCAGAGGTGGGAGAATTGCTTTAAGCCCAGGAGTTCAAGACCAGCCTGGGAAACTTAGCAAAAACTCACCTCACAAAAAGTGTTTTTTAACTAGCTGGGCATGGTGGCACAAACCTCTAGTTCTAGCAACTTGAAAGCCTGAGGCAGGAGGATCACTTGAGCCCAGGAGTTCAAGGCTTCAGTGAGGAGTGATGACAACATTGCACTCAAGTCTGGGCAACAGAGCAAGACCCTGTCTGGAAAAAAAGAAAAAAGAAAAGAAACGTACCCAGACCAGCCTGAAGGGGTTTCACCAACCAAAGCTGGGACCACCTGAGACGCAAAATTAAGTAACAACAATAACAGATGTTGTTCTATCAAAATGGGCTGAGAATCATGAGTTCATATTGTTTTAAGTAAATAAGCAAACATACCAGGCAGGAGGGGTTAGAGAGAACACTGCTTAACAGAAGGCAACTGGCCAATTGGCAAGAAAGGCAGGGCTGGAAACTGCTGCAGGTTCTAGGATAAGTGGGGGAAACTTCCGCAGGAAACAGGGTGCCAACCCAGACCTCCCCCCACTCTGCAGTTGCTCAGAGTGTTCTCAAACACAGGGCAGGCCACAATCTGAAACTCAACCCCAGGAGGCTTGAGACCAGCCCTGGGAAGAGCACTGTGCCAAACGCCAGCCTGAGCCCTCCAGATGCATCGGCATCGGGAGGCCAGAGCCAGCCCTGAAGAGCCCAGAGTGCTGTGGGCACAGAGAAGCTCCTGGCTCCACTCAGAAGCTGTCTGCAAACAGAAGTGAACGGCTGACGGACAGACTGTGAACAGCAGGTGAGCTCAGGCAAGGAGTTCTGCGTGCTGTGTGTGCAAATTTTCCTCTAAGGACAAAGCATACCAAAATAAAAAGTTATCCAAACAGCCAAGGAACTCCTTAGCCGGGGGAACAGGAGTGAACCCAGGCAACTGTGGGGGTGCAGGAACAGCCAGGACAGGAGAGTCAGCCCCAGGCCCATCCTACAGCCTGGCTGAGCTGGTCCCTGCCCCCAGTGTGGTGAGACAAATTGAGGAGGGGGCAGCCTATGGTCACTTGGGCCACTAGTTCACAGGGAAGGCAGCTTCGAGCCAGTGCCTCCTGCCCCTATCCAGCCCTAGCTGTTGTGCTCTTTCAGACCTGCCTGGGCTTAGGCTGGGCAGAGCACAGAGACCATGCTATGGTCGGCACCATCCTGGGCAGCCAGCAGCCAGGTCAAGCCTGAGCCCAGATGTTTCTTCTACTGGCCAGCCCCTCAGCACGAGTTTGACCAGAGCCATTACTGCCAAGTCCAGGCCTGCTCAGCAGGCTCCCAGGTCTCATACATGTCTCCCAAGGCCAGCCATGGGATGGGAGGCTACTCAGGGCCAGCCTCATGCTTGGGAACAGCCATGCCCCTCCCCCAGGGTTCCTGGAAAGTGGCACGGAATGGGGGGCTCTTTCCCCCTTGCTGGTGGGCATTATACACATGAAGCCTGGGAACCCACACAAAGGCACATCTGGCAAGAGCCTCCGAGCCCCTCCCAGAGAGGGAAGCCTGATTTGAGATAGACAGGCACTGTGGGCCCTACGGAGTGCTCAGGGCAGAATGTCAGAAAGCCCAAGGGGAGACCTGGGCCAGCACCCCAACCTAATGCAAGGGAAACAGAATCTCTCCCAAAACCAAACTCAGAAGTGACAATCCCAATCCCATTGACTCCTATGCACTCTCACAGGCATTCAGAGCTGCTCCCGCCTCAGGGCTTCTTCAGGTCATTTGTAAGAGCTGCTCAAAGTGTGTTACCCTGGGGCAGTAAGGACACTAACTGGAGCCACAGAGGGCCTGGCTCCCACAATCAAGGGGCTGCAGTCCTTGCTCCCTCTGGCCTTGAGACTCCAAGCTCCGAGCCCCTCTCAAGAGGGAAGGCGGGAAGCCGGTGGGCTTGGGGACGTACCCTGGAGTTGCAGTGCTGTCAGCCTGCTCCTCCCCGGGCACAGCCCTGACACACCCCTCCCTCACTCGCCACCTTCATCCTCTCAGCAGATGTTCCAGATCAATGGCAAGGCCCTGCGCAGTGTCCCCCATGGCCATCCCTGCTGGGCAGGTCTCAGTGCATCCCAGCACAGCCCCAGCCACCCAACTCTGGCTTTCCCTGACTTCTCCCTGACCCTGGAGAGTACCATGGGCCAGCCGACCCTCAACACCTGACTCTGACCCTGACCACCAAAGCTCTCTTGGTGTCTGTGTCTATACCCTGCCAGCCTATAACTGGGCCCCGAGTCCAGGCCAAGTGGAGCGGCACCCTGCACACCACCGGGATGGGGCTGGGCTTTTCTACAGCCTCCACTGGGGGCAGAGAGATTTAGTCTGTTTTCCATTGCTGTAACAAGGGACTGATTAATTCATTAAGAAAAGCAGTTTATTCAGATCACAATTCTAGAGTCTGTGGCAGAAGGGCAGGCAAAACAGGGAGAGGAAATCAGGCCAAAGTCATTCTTCTATGAGGAGCCCGAGACACGGCAGCAGTCGGGTCATGAGGACAGCCCTCTCACGACCTGGTCACCTCTTAAAGGCCCCACCAACACCAGTACACTGAAGCCGAACTTTAATGAGTGCTTCAGAAGGGAAAGTCACCATGGAGGCAATACGGGTTTTAGGGGAGAACTCATCCCAAGTTCCTCTCACCACTTCACGCTTTGGGACATGCAGGAGTTCGTGGGAACCCCAGCCCCAGCTGGTCCAAGCAGGAGGTACCCTGCTACAGACTGAATGTTTGTAGGCAGTGTAACTCCCAAAAGGGCAGTGCCAGGAGGGGGTTCTGTAGAAGGCGGCCAAGGATTAGTGCCCTGATGAGAGGAGGCACCAGCACCTCCCCACATCTGCACTTGCCATGTGAAGACACAGTGAGACAAGGAATCTGCAGCCACCTGGTCTCGAACTTCAGCACGCAGAACTATGAGAAATAAGCGCCCTGTCCACGGCATTCTGCCCCAGCGGTCCTCAGCCCTGAGTGCAGGCAGGAGGCGGAGCAGGGTGCATGGGCACACGGGCTCATTAAGAAGACACTCCTCGAGGGAGCGTGTGGGGATCCAGGCCACTCCGTGGGGATGCCTCCCTCCCCCAGCTGATTCTTCTTTAATGAGACATCACTGTGGAGAAGCTTTCAGAGCCCTTCAAAATCTTGGCCTAAACCTCATCAAAACTGCACAGAGATAACTTAAGATTTACTGCACACACACAAAATAAAATAAAATAAAATAAGGCAGCCCAGCAAGAGGCAGCCCTATGACAGGACCATTTGTAGTCAGGATGGAAAAGCCTCCGACTCATCTGCTTAAGCACAGCGGCTTCTGTTTATTTCGCACTTTCATGTCAAATGAATTTGAAAAGAGGAAAAAAGTGACAGGCAGTTTAGGGATATAAGTCACATTTCAGCTTCAGTTCAGATTAATGAACTTGCCGGAAGGCGGCGGGGCAGAGGCAAATCCACAAATCTTAGAATAAAAAAATTAAATTCTTCCTCAGCGTGAGGCTCAGCCATCAGAGGCCACTCCTCAGACCCTCTGCTGATCTGCTGCCCTGTATCCCAAAACCCTGGGCTAGTGGGGATGCCCTGTGAGCCCTGGGTTGGCCGGCGTATACTCTCAGGGCCTATCCTGGCAGGGCAGCCTATGCAGTGGAGCCCAAGGACCCTGGCCTGAGCAGCTGCCTGGTCCTATCTGCTGCCCCAGAGCAGCCCGATCCCACACTGCAGCCCCCAGGGCTAGATGGTACACAGCCAGCATGGCCCCCCCAGCAGCTGCCCCTGCACCCATGGAGCCCCATGGCCAGATGTCCACAAGTCAGAGAAATGTGCCCACTGACCAGCTGTCCAGAGATGGCACTGTGGATCCTGTCTCTTGAGGGCAAGAGTCCTTCCTGTCCTGCCTGCCATCCACAGTGCTGCCTGCTCTCCCAGAAAGGGGTTGCTGCCCTTCCATCCTTCACATTTGGCCAGGACAGCAACAGCCTCGTCCGGCTTGTGGTCTCAAAGGCCATACACATCCTCAGAGATCCTGGCTGGTACCCAAAAAACCCAAGAGCTGCTGCTCAGAGGCTTCAGCCTTCTGTCTGGACAAGAACAGGCGCTGACCAGCTGACAGCCTGCAGCCACTAGCTAACTTCCAGCAGACTCTCTCTACCCCACCCCTCCATATCCAGGCCCAGAGAATGTCAGTGACAGGTAAGAGATGTTAAATCTCTAAAAAAGAGGCCACCAATATAGCTCCAACGCCTTTCAGCTTCCACTGAAAACTTGGGCTGAACTTGACCACTCAATAGAGGGTAAGTTTCCACTTAAAATAGGAAAAAGTCACAAGCAAAGTGAGCAAAGTCGCTGCCAGGGGCAGAAGTGTGGCTGAGGGATGATGGTAGTAGCAGTAGCCACTCTGCGGCCATCTTAGGCCCTGGTGCTGCCTGCGGGCTGCCAGGAAGGAGTTCTGGAGTAAGTTTCTGGAGCTTCCCATAAAGGGGAATGGGGCTAATCATGCTATACTCTCTTCTCTCCCCAGAACAGATAGTGCCAACAGGTCAGGGTACCAGGGACCTCTGTCCTCCCTAGTAGAGCAGTGAGGAGCTGCGAGGGATCATAGGGGCAGTGGAGAGTTGGCAGGACTGCTTCCCAGGCCCTCCAGACTGTGAGGGTGGCTACACGTGGCGCCACCCTAAGTATGCAGCATTGACTGAGCAGAAGAGGCTTTGCCTAGGTCAGGGAGACAGCGGGCAGATGCCTGTGAGCTACTGGCAGGAGAGGGACAGCATCTGAGAGTGCCCAAGGGAAGGTGGGAAGGGGCTGTGGAAGGAGGCTCTCCCAGAGGCCCTGCCCAGGTCTCACGTGCCAGTCTGGTCCCCTGGGCAAGGCCCAGCCCATTCCTCTCAGCTTAGGGCTGCCAGGACCCAGCCTTCCTCAGTCTTTTCAAGTGCAGGCCCCTTGAGGTGCAGTCCTGTCCTGAGCCCCACAGATTTGGGACTGGAGACCCTGCCCACACCCTCTGCACCAGGCACTTGGCTCCTAGGTACAGCTGTTTGGACCTCATCCCTGAGCACTCCACACTCGGGACACTCCAGGAAGGAGCTTGTGGGGAGGTGAGCAAGGGACCCTGCCACCCGCCGATCCCCAGGGCCTCCCTGCCCATTGTCCCTCTCAGGCCTCTACCCATAGCTCCCTCTGCAGACAGATCCCCTTTCTCGGCTCCCATCTCAGCAGCTATTTGCTTCTGCCCACCTCCCTGTGAGGTGAGGCTTCACCTGGAACAGGCCCAGTACCACCCTGGGAAAGAACTGACCCCACTGCAAGGATACACCAAGAAGTAAAGGCTCTGGTGGTAAGAGGCCTGCCAGGGTCACTGGCCTGCTGGGGATACCCTGGAACAGCAACACCCCTACAGCTTCCTCCCTGGGGTGACCAAATCTCCAATCACAATGAGGTGGCTGCAAAGGATAGGCAAGAGCAACTCACACCAGTGTTGACACTCAGCTGCTGGGCTGCCCCGTGTCATATCCCTGTCAGCCCCACCTCTGCCCACTGAGGCATCCAAGACCACTGGGGCCCACCTGCCAGTCTCTTCTGGGGCATCCTCCCTCCCAGACAGGGAACAGAGCTGGGGACCCAAGGAGAGGACAACTGCCTGACAAGACCGCCTATGTAGGGAGCCCTGGGGAGCCTAAGAGCCAGGCTGCAGCTGAGGTGAGCCTGCTAGCCACATGTGGGCACCCCCAGCTCTGATGGAGCCTTGCAGGCAGGCGCCTAGGCAGGCACCAGGTCAGACGCAGGCCTCGGAGACTGGCCCTTTCTGCTGCCTCAACAAGCCTGAGTCCAGGCATATGCAGCTGACAGCAGGCAGGCAGCTGGCTGGCGGCCACTCTGCTGAGAAGGCAGCCGTGTCAGGGCATTGGTGACCTTGGGCAAGGGAGACCCATCTGCTGGCAGCCACTTATCCTAGAGCCTCCTGAGTCCAGTGCCCCTTGGTTCAGCACCCACCCCTCCCACACTCTCCTCAACCTCCCATTCCCAAGCTTAGGCGTAAGGCCCACAAGGGTCCTAGATGCCTGGCAGGGGGAAGAACAGGATCAGGCCGAAGTGGCCTGGAAACAGAAAGGCCTCTCACACCCTCTTGGTTATCACATCCATCCTGGGGTGGGTTTGGCCTCCGTGTGCAGGGAGGGTGTCCAGGCCTGGGGCCATGGCCACAAACAAAGCCAGGACCCTCAATTGTGGCCAAATTATAGCTCCTATGGCTATAAGATGGGAACTGTCAAAGGACAATGCCCTCCCTCCTGCTGTCCATCCATGCTTGTGGTCTGATCCCTATGCCAGGGTGGCCCCCTGCAGGGTGGGGGCCCAGGCTCCACCCTTGAGGGGCAGGGAGTGTGGTGAGAACAGCTTGGCCAACTCGGCTATGTTCAGCCACTTGGTATCGACAAGACACCACTGCACATACTGGTTGAAAACGCAAGGTGGCTGCTGCCGAGGCCACTGTCCTGTTCCAGGAGTCCTCGCTCAGGGCCTGAGCACCCCTGCTTCTGCACAGTGACTCACTCAGAGACCCCTGGCAGCCCAGCCATGGGACCCAACCCAGCTGTACCCACACCTGGAGCCTCCTTGGCCATCAGGAGCCAAAGAGAGAGGCCCCACTGGGCTCAGCCACACCCCGAGGAGGGGGGGCCTGACGTTGGGGGAGCGCCCACCCAGGCGGGGAGCAGGGGGGAGAATCAATAAATCTGAGTCTCGTTTGTGATGATCTGGGGCTCTTATTAAGTAAATTAATTTAAGTTAATTTAGCTCGATCACGACTCCCAACCATAGTGATTTAGTGAGGGGGAAATTGCATTAGGAAAGGCCATGCTCACCAGATAGAGGAACGGAAGAAAATTAGATCCACTTAGCATTGTGAATTAATATGGAAATAGCAGGTATAAATTTAACCTTATCGAGAGAATAAAAATTATCTTCATAAATTTGTAGAAATAGCCCCCAAGCTGCTTATAAATCTATTTAAAACAAAAATATTACGAAAAGTGCAGTAAAATTAATTTAAAATATACTTCCAGCTATTGCTCCTGGTAAAGTCATCAGCAGAGCTGTGCTCAGTGAAGCCTCGCAGTGAGAGCAAAGGCAGCCACCTCAGACAGCTGCAGGCCTCAGAGTCAGGGATCCCCTGGGGTTAGCCTTGGGCATGGAAACTTCTGGGCAGCAACAGGGACCCACTGAGCAACCACTGTCCACCTGGTGGTAGGCCCTCAACCTCAGCTGCTCTGCCTGCAGCCCGAAGCCAGCCTCTGACCCCCATTGTCCCCAGGTAGGGGGTGGGCGGGGGACAAAGGGAGGGATTTGTCAATGGCTACGCCCCATTCACCTGCCATCCCAGCCTGGGGACACCTCCACCTCAGCAAATGAAGGACCATGCCCCTCATAGCCCGGTCTCCTAAGGTCAGAGGCTGAGCAACCCAGACTCAGCAGGTGCCAAGGCCCAGAGAAGGCCTCCAGGCAGGCAGGTGCAGGCTGCTCCTCCCCATGGGGCTGCTCCTACTTCGCCTGCTTGGACACAGCAGGCTGGAAGGAGGCCAAAAGTACAGATGCAGGCTAGACCATGGATAGATGGGGTGGGGCAGGGTGTCACTGCCCTTGACAATCAACCCATCAACCAGGATGCTTGGGCCCAGCCTCTCTCACCCAGAGTTTCTCCCTATGAAGACGCGCATGGCTAGAGGCAGCGTATCGAGTGTGGGCAGTGGCTGCATCCCTGGCACATGAGGTCCCACCAGCTAACAGGCTTACTCATAACAACAGAGTGCACACGTGTGTAAGTGTGTGTGCCTTCGTGTGCATGTGGCGCACACGGGCTGGCTGTGTATCTGGTGCAGAAATTGCTAAACAAACAAGGGCTACAGGGCATTTTCCGGCAATGAGCTGCATGCCAAGCATTCTCACAGTTCCCACTGGCTCCAACCTGCAGCACTCAGTAACCAGACAGCCCAGTCCCCAGACTCATGGGAGCCTAAACAAGGTCCTCCTACCTGGACAGTGAGAGCCGCCGTGTCCGCCAAGAGGGCAGAGACAGGGGGAAGGATGGGGTGCTGAGAGAAGCCGGGGTCTTCTTGACAATGCGGTAGCGGGTCTTGATCACCTTGCTGGTAGGTGGAGTCCGCAGGGTGTACAGGTTGGATGCTGCAGAGAAAACCCAGGGCACAAGCAGGAGTCAACAGAAGTGGGCCAGGCCAGGGGCAGAGAACCCCCAGGGGCCAGAGGTTGCTCTTAAAACTGCCCTCTCTCCCTGACCCCCCTGCTTCTGGAGGACTCTCCATCAACCTGGGATCCAGCCCCCAACTGCTTGGCACACATATGTCCCACAGAGCTTGGCAGCCAAGCTCTAAGAGCTGGTGGGTGAGTTCTCCTGAAAGGCGGACACAGGCCCTGCAGGTCCTCATAGCCATGCCAGGGGACCAGGGATGCTGCGTGACTGCGATAGGGGAGCAGAAACCAAGCCAGCAGGGCCCAGCTGCTGGGCTTTAGTAGCCTCTTGGCACCGTGTCTGCCAAGAGGGCAGAGACAGAGGGAAGGATAGGGTGCTGAGAGAGTGCTCTTGACTCCCTGGAGCTTCCACCCAGGCAACAGAGTGGTAGGGTCATGGGCAGACACAGCTATGGTCCTATGTGCCCCCACATGGAGGGGTCTGAAAAGCTCCCTCCTTCTGTGGGGCCCCTCCCCGCTGCCATGCCCAGATTAATGTACTTAATCACTCTGTTTCATAACATTTTGCAGGGCAATATACACAACAGCTTTTTTTTTTTCTTTTTTGCTGAACATTTCATGCAATTAACAGGGATCTGTTTCGCCCGAGTTCCCTTCCACTTGAGAGCCAGCAATCTCTCTATAGCTTCAAGGAACATTCTAATTGCCCGGCTTTCATAACGTGCAGATCTAACTGTCCAGATAATTAAAACTAATGGGGCACTGGACCCAGGCACCTATCCCGCTGCACCCCTCACAGCCATGGCACAGAGCCCCAAGCAAAGGCCCGAGCCTGACTCCACCAGACCATGCCCAGCTGGGCCCCCACCTGGGACCCCTGCTTGCCCCTAGGCCCCAGGATGTACCTTCCTAGCCTGTGGCCCCCTACTCCATGGACAGGTCTGGCAACTGGTACTGCTCTTGCAACCTTCCTTCAAACCCAGCAGACCTCCCAGAGCAAGGCCTGTGCCCAACCCACTATAACACCCTCAGAGAGGTCAAATGCACCGCTGATCCAGAAGTTGGCAAAGAGCCCCTCCCTCAGAGTCCCTCCACACACAGGTAGAGCTTCAGCCCCACTAAGGCACCCATAAGCCCACATGTGTATAGGGTCACAGCCCTCCTGAGCCTACACTAGAGGGCTGCCCAGGACTAGAGGGCATGAAGGCCACCTCTGCTCTCTGCGACTGAAGGCAGTGACCTGCAGCAGCTGCCTGCAGGAGAGGACACAGCAATGTCCAGGTGAGGCCAGGACCACCCCAACTAGTTCCCTACACCTGCCAAACACCCCAGGCACCTCGTCCCCTCCATGTCTCTCTCAGGGCCTCTGACAGCAGCAGCCCAAGGGGGCTGAGGAGAAGACCAGAGCTCAGGGAACCAGGTGTAAGTCTCATGAGCCTCACAGGAGCCAAAGTAAAGGGGTCTTGTGCTTTGAGCACCCCCACCCAACATGCCTGGAATCCAGGGCAGAAGCCGGCGTTCGGTGGGTGCTAATAGATATACACATTGAAGTGAATTTTCAAGGTTTTACAAGCAAGGAGAGATCCACAGAAATCAATAATGGCTTGTGCCATCACAAGATTCTTACAATAACCCCAAGTGAGCTCATGGCCTCTACTGTTCCTGCCCATAGATAGTGCCAGCACCAGCCCACTCCTGCCCCACCTCACAATGCGTGTGGACAAGCTGCTGGAACATAGCCTCAGAGCCAGGGCTCAGGGCTGCTGCCTGCCCACCCCAGCCCAGGGCACCAGGTGACAAAGAGGCCTTGGCCTGTTCACTTGTGGCCCCATCACGCTCTGGCCCCTCCTTCCCACCTGCCGGTGACTGTGGCCATTAGCATATTAAGTCAAGCCTCTTCACTAAGTCACTACCGTCCACCTGCCAGCATCAGCCACCACTCCTGAACATCACCTGTCCGCACCGGCCATCACTCCTGAACCAAGCAAGGAAGCAAGCACAGGCCCCTGTAAAAGGCCACTCCAGGTGAGTGGGCCTTCCTGTGCCTGTGGTTCCTGTTGGTGGGGGACACTTTGAGGGGCTCGCAGAGGGGAGAGTATAGTGAATGAGCACCCAAGCCACTGTCCCAGAGTAGGGCTGTGTCCCCCACAGCCTGGCCACTGCCACTCACAGTTCCTGAATCTCTAGGGTAGGCAGCTCAGATCCACTCAGGATCACTACCTGGACAGATGGGAGGTGGATGCATTCTAGGCTGGGCCCCCCAATAGCAGGCAGGAGTGAGGGGTCCTAAGACTGTGTGCCTGGCACACAAAGACCCAGGAAGTCAAGGGTTGCTGTCCCCACTGTCTGCAGAGATGGGAGGACAGGTCTGCAGGACGCTCTCTGTGGCCAACCTCAGGGCCCATCTCCCTGAGGACACAGGCCTGTGGCCCATCCCTCCTTGCTGGCTGAGGGGTTTTGTGTAGATAATCATGTTATTTAGATAGGATGTTGGTTTAATTCCCTTCATTACAGACTCCCAGGGTTGTAATTTTTTTTCTCCACATGATGTATTCCCTGTGGCATGCTTCGCTCAAATCAAGCCCCTCAGGCCTTTATTGCCAACGATGCCCAGGCCGTGTTATCAGCCCCACACACACACCCTCTCCACCCGCCATCCAGAGGTCACTTCTAATGACTAATCGATCTCATTAGCTTTCCTAATTAAAAACTTTACTACCGCAATGGAAGACAAACTACAAAAAAACTGCTGGCATGGTATCTGAATGGGCTATGAGCCCATCCATCAGCAGGGTGGGGGCTCCTGCTCAGGGCCAGCATTACCGCCCCTTCAGTAGGGCTGCCACAGGACCAGAGGGGCTGGGCCCCCATCAGGCACTTCCACCACAGACGGCAGGACGCACCAGGCAGAGGTCAAGGCTCTCACTATTTTATTGCAGAGCAGGAGTTGAGAGAGAGTTCAGATTTTTATGGAACTTCAAAGAGAAATAACTAGGAAGAAAATGAGTTGCTAATTTCACAACTGGTTAACGAGAAAGAAGATGAAACTGGAACCACTACTTTGTACAAAGAACTACCTGAGGCTGCCAAGCAGGAGGGGAAGCTGCTGTTGTCACTCCCCCATCAGCGCAGGGGCCAAGGGGCACATCCTGGGCAGCCGTCAGGTTCCCTGTCCTGCTCCAAGCAGGCAGATGGAAGCAGGACCAGCAACCCCAGAGAAGGCATGGAGGATGCACTGGAGTTCTTGCCCCACCAATAGGGACAAAGGCCTCTGGCCATGCCCTAAGCCAGTGGCCACTGGTGCCAGGTCTTCCCAGCAGTGGGCTACAGAGACAAGAGTGCCAGGGCCTCCAGAAACAGGCAGACAGAGAGCAACGAGGGTAAAACCTTCCAGGTGGGCTTGGCACCTGTGGCCAGCGGGCTAAGGCGCCAGCCACGTACACCTGAGCTGGTGGGTTCGCATCCAGCCCGGCCCGCCAAACAACAATGACGGCTGCAACCAAAAAATGGCCGGGCGTTGTGGCGGGCGCCTGTAGTCCCAGCTACTTGGGAGGCAGAGGCAAGAGACTCGCTTGAGCCCAGGAATTGGAGGTTGCTGTGAGCTGTG
>CAUYON010128115.1:0-54682 GCA_963573935.1 Arctocebus calabarensis | reverse complement strand
TCTTTATATAGTGATCAAGAAAATGCCATGAAGGCTATCTGTAACAGTACGATCAAAACATTTCTGAATGTATATGAATCGTGCCCTATGATTGCACCAATGTACAGAATTATGATTCAATAAAATTATTAAAAAAATGCTTTGATCATAGAACTACTATGAAAAAGAAACTCCCTCAGTTTTATGAAGAAATCATAATACCTTCTCTTCCATTACAAGGAAATACCTTCATCTGAGTCCCTCTCTTATCTTTTATTTATGTGAAAAGCATTTCTCTATTCACCAATAAACAGGTGAGTTCTAATTTTGAAGATATGTGAGAAAAATCTCAAAATGCTGTCCACATGAAATTACATATGACCCTCTGACTTTCTTTGACTCAGGAAATAAGAGAGGAAATGATATGCTCAATCTTCTGGAAGGAAATATTTAGTTGTCAGGTCTTAGATCTTGAGCTTTGTCTTCTCCTGTCATGGTACCATATGTGAAATTAGAGAAAGAAGTTTTGGAATCCAAACTCACAAATCAGAATAGCTCCCCCAGTGAGCAGTGTCATGAGGACACACACTGAATTGTGTCTGTGAAACAAAAAAAAGTCCTGTGGCTTGCGAAAACTCTGAAAGTCTTCCCTTGTTACCTTATCATCTTCTCATACATCCTGATCAATATTGTCATTTAAATTTTGCAAGATTCCTTTAGAAACAGCATTAATTTTAACCTCTAGCACTAAGCCCTGTGTTGTCTAAGTGTTTTGTCTTCACAGTCACTTTCAGAACTCTGCCTTAACCAACTGTCAGTAACAATAACTGACAGTTAGCTATCTTTCAGTAGCTATCTGATGTCGGTAGCTATCTTTCAATTTTTGTAACTCTGTGATATCTTTGGCATTTGTAACAGAACAAGGGTCTAGAATTGGTTGAGAAAACCTCAGTGGAAGTTTCCAACTCAATTTATTGTGCTAAATAGTTGGAAGCACCCTCTAGTATTTGACTCATTTGAAAAAACAAATGGCTTGGATTTAGGCAAAGTTGTGATTCTACAATATTTCTCAAAGAAAATAAGACAGAGAACCCAAAGGCATTTAGTTTTTAAAATAGATATATTTTTGTATTAAATTTAAAATGTGCTTTTTATGTATGCAGGAAAACATTTTTGTATAAATATTTAACATATGTGTAATCACAGGGAGATTAAGTTAAATTTTGATTAAATTTTTTGATCTGTCTCAGAGAAGGAGAGTGCCCATACCCATTCTAAATTCTAATATCTCAAAACGTCCTCACAGTTGTGACCTCATCTTCTTAAATTTTACAAGAAAAGAATAAGATATCACAAAACAAAATACAGCCAAGGTGCAATTCTCATAGACAAATTAAAAAAGAAAGTCTGAACATATAATAATTAACTAGAAAAGCTATAGTGAAATTTCCCTACCTTCAAGGGTCTAAGAGAATCTATAATACAAAGTCTTATCCACTTCTTCATTTTAAAACCAAAATAGTAAATAATTTGTGAGTTACCTATTTGCTAATTCTACAGTGTTTATCTCATGGAGGTTATGTGCAAAACAGAAAAATAGCCGAGCGTTGTGGCGGGCACCTGTAGTCCCAGCTACTTGGGAGGCTGAAGCAAGAGAATCGCCTAAGCCCAGGAGTTGGATGTTGCTGTGAGCTGTGTGATGCCACGGCACTCTACCAAGGGCAAGAGAGTGAGACTCTGTCTCCACAAAAAACAAACAAACAAACAACAAAAAAAAAACTTTAAATGCACCTAGGTCAGGCTTTAATGTGGGGAGCTCAGCATGTTTTGAATAAACCAAAGTAATGAAATTATAAAATGAAAGTGCTAGTAGAATCAGCAGTGGGTTGATTAAGGCTCTCTGTTAATAACCAGACAGCTAGGGTCAACACTGCTGAACCTTATAAAAAATGTCCTGTTGATTATATCACCTTAGATGACTAACCCCAATCTGTCACTGTGTCTGTATCACCCCTGTTCAAGCTTATCATTTCCATCCGGCCTGAAAGAACTTTTGATTCTAGCTGCCACAGCGCCTCGTGTCCATCTCTCCTACCCCCAAATTAATCCTTTCTGTGATTAGCTGCTAGTAGGAGTTTTGTAAAATACATTTGGAATTAATTATCTACCCTTAAAAGCTACCCCATTACACCAGGATGGGGTAAAATATCATTCACTGCCCCAAAAGCCCTGAATGATTTAGCCCCTATTTACTTAACCATGATTATTGTACGAGGGCCAGCTGATTAGTCACTAAACTCTTCTTCTCTTTTAACTCATCAAGATCTTCCCGGCTGTGAGAAATATTGTCGACCATGTTGCTACTTTTCCTTTTTATCTTGTTGATTCCTATTCCTCCTTCAAGTCTCACTACAAATGCCTCTTTCCCAGGGCGTTCTTTTCTGACAACCTAGTGGGAAGTTTAGATAACCATGTTACTAGTTCTCCTAAGTGAATTACATGACTTTTTTTTTTTTCCTAGCACTTACCCCAATTTTATTTAAGGTTATTGTGGTGTTGCATACTGTGTTTCTTCCTCCACAGAGTTCCCTGAAACCTCATGTGTCTCATTCATCCATTGCTTTTCTACAACGTTGGCTGAAGAGTAAAATTATCTGGGGAGACTGAAAAACCCCTGATGCTGAGGCTGTGCGCCAGGGCAATTGAAACTATGGGGCTGACCTGAGTATCAGGTCTTACATTTCCCTGGTATTTTATTTTAAAGCTCTCAAGGAGATTCAAGTGAAATGTAAGTTTGAGAACATTTGACATCACATAATACATGTCACAAACTAGATGTTTGAGAAGCATTAGTAGTACTACAGCAAGACTAGATGGGAGATAGATAATAGATTAGGAGTTCACAAAGAAGCAGAATAACTAATTTAAATGCAATAGGAAAATTTTAAGAACCTTCTATGTGTTGGGTTAGATTTGGTCTAAAAGGTAGAGATAAAAAAAAATAATGATCATTACCCTTATTCTCTAAGAAGACATAATCTAAGTCCTGCTATATTCAAAAAGTAACTACAGTAAGTATAACCACAAAAGATAAGATAAAAAACCTGTCATAAATAAGTCATTTCCCAACAGAATAAAAACTAAATGTTTATTTCAAGTGGGGAGCATTAAAGAGAAATTACAGAACTGTGAGTATTGAGACCACCTGTATCCACATAGCTTAACTAACAGGACTGAGAACTGAAGCCACCTCTGTCAAGAAGACTTAAGCATAAGTTCTAGGGAAATCTTGCCCAGAAAGAAGACTATAAACCAGTGAATATCTTCCCTGTTTACTTACTTAATTTCCTACAAACCAATATATATGCACAAACACTGCTCATCTGGGCAAATAGTTCTCTATGAGGACATTAGATTGGCCATGTGGGCAAAAAGTTCATTTGTCAAACTCAGTCTAAGATTATCAACTTGCTGTGACCACCAATAGTCAACCATTACACTACGAACTTTGCCCTACCATAGTTTCTCATTTTCAAACACTTGCCTTTAGTTGGTCGAGCCCAGACATCAAAACTCATCAAAAGCCTCTGCTGACCTCCCCATTTTAAGCCTTACTAAGATTATTTCAGAATGAGAAATCTTTCTAAAAAGTCCTTTGATCAGATCCAAAAAACCATCCTCAATAGAAACTAGGTTTTTTTTGTTTGTTTGTTTTGTAGAGACAGAGTCTCACTTTATCGCCCTCGGTAGAGTTCCCTGGCATCACACAGCTCACAGCAACCTCCAACTCCTGGGCTCTGGCGATTCTCCTGCCTCAGCCTCCCAAGTAGCTGGAACCACAGGCACCTGCCATAATACCCGGCTATTTTCTCAATAGAAACTAGTTTGCTAATAAGAAAACCTCCTTTTCTCTTTCTGCTGCAGCAAAGATAAATATTCAGGACAGGATTGTGATCAGGATTTATATTTGCCTTCTAAGCCAGGACTATATTGCACATGCATAGGTATATGGAACGTGCTTAAATGAAACTGAGAACAGATCTCATCTCCAAGTGGAAGAGAACTCTGCTCCAGAGAAGTAGAGTGGTCTATGTTAGAGAGAGGGTCTTAAAAGCAATCCTAGTCTCTCTACCTGGGAATGTGCAGGCTAGTACACAAAACCTGAGGCCCTGAGCCTCTTAACTCAGAGGGATATATAGGAAGCCTTGCTTTAGCTGCAGGAACCAGCTACATTTTTCAAGTCTCCTTATGTTGATATCACAATTGCTTAGGACCCAAAGGAAAGGCAGCATGATTGATTAGCATCCTCAATCCTCTGACAAATGCTACACATCGAGTCAGAACCCCACTCTAACGAGACAGCAAGTAGATCATTTGGCTCAAATAATTACAGAGTGAAAACAAAACAATGAAATTAGGTTGAGGTTCAAATGGCAAAAGTTTCTTATTTTATAAATTACATATTTGAATATAGGCTTTTGAAATTATTAAAAAAAAATGCCCCTATGAGATATCCTCCCCAAAAGTCAGTGCTGTGCAACTTGGCCTTGTCAACTTCCTAGCCTACATTGGTATCAAACTTCTAAGCTCATGTTTTGAGAAAGACTATCCTTGAATTATAATTTATGCTTTTAGTCTAATTTATTTGTAGGTATCAGCCTGACAAAAAAGAAAAAAAATGTTTTTCTCCTTCTATTCCTTCTGTTCTTTCCTTTCCTTCTTCCTTTCTTCCTTCCTTCCAATAAGACCAAAAGAACACTGAACTGATGAATACCCCAATGATGTTTTTCTTTTACCATGACAATACCTGTCCTTGAAATTATACATATTTGTAATTTTACTTACTGAGTTGGTTTAGTTTAGGCTTTCTGGTTTTTGTTTATGAGGATAATTTTGTTTAAGAGTATTTCACACCAGGAAATTACAAAATTACAAAACTCTTCACTAAATGAAATTAACTTCAACCTATAGGAATTATAGGGTGTCTGTGCCCATTCAGAAAATTTATTGAGCTTGTTCTGTTTACTAGGCAATGTGGCAAAGGCTGAACACTCAATATTGGCAAATTCAGTCATCAGAGCAGAGATATCCCATCCTTTTCAGAATTATGTCACTATATCACCTGCCAGTTCATGCTAACCTCTACTCTTGTTAGTTTATTTTGAACATTTTATATTTATTATTTTGCTTCTATTTAATACTCTTAGAAATTATATTACTGAAAATAATAATAGCAGAGTCTTTTCTGGGAAAATAAGGAAACATAAAGCAAACTTTAAAAACTTTAGTTTTTACCTTCTAGAATAATTTCTCTTTGCCAAAGAAGTTGCTCTTCTTCGCTGCTTCTCACCTATTCATAATGAGGGCTGCAGTGCCTATGCACAGGAATTCAACAAGAGTGACACCAGAGAAAGTCTCAGGTAAAAAGATGGAAGAGTTAAAAGGACACTCTTTTACGAATGAAAAGTAATACTTTTTGATGTTGTTAGAAATGGCTGATACAAGACCAATGGATCCAGAAATAGACGTTTTCTCAATAGAATAGAGAGAATTCTCACAATTAAAGCAATATAATAAAGGAAATGTGATTTTCCATGAAGTCTTGGTCTCTGGAGTGATCAGGGGGAGGCCAGGGAGGCACTTATGGAGCGCATTCAAGTGAAAGGACAAGGAAGAAACTGGGTTAAATTGTTCTTTGCTGAAGCATGAGATTACTTTAGATGGTAGCTGTTGAGAAAGTGGTGTCTGTTGCCTGTTATCAGGAATAGAAGTTCAAGGATGTCTGCCCACTGCCTCCTGGTATTGGAATCACCAAGGAAAACACAACTCGGTCAAGTGCTGGGTAGAAAAACATTTACTCACATAGAGAAGAGACAGAACAAGTGGGTCCCTCTTGGCACCTCTCTCAAGATAATTGGCCAGCACTCCTCCTGTGCCGCAACAGGACTTGTCCTCTCCCTACAGGTGGCACATATGGTAATGGGGTTGGCCAGGTGCCACATACTGCGCGCACATGTAAGCAGAAAAAGGAGTGGAACCTGAGTCTGAAACAAGGAGAGAGATTGCCACACAAACGCAGCATAGCCTGTGAAAATGTTCCAGGCCCAAGGCCCGTTCTCATTTGACCAAGAGGGAGTCAAAAGACGACACTTATGAGACTGCCTTTTCCTAAAGCAGCTTCACATAACATTAAATAACAGAGTTTCCCTTCCCTCTTCCTGAGTCGCTTTCAGAGAAAGACTCAGTTCAGCTCTAGCAGGACTTGAGCACTTACTAATCTTCTTTTCCACCAGGTGAAGGCAAGCCCAGGCTCAGGGTATTCAATGGGTCACAGCAATTCACTAGAACTTAATTACATTGTATTGTTTTTGTCATGTTCATTTTTCATTCTTACCTTTTATGTATGGCAAATAGTTCTGGATTTTTCATTTAAGATAGAGATATAAGCTCTTTAAATAAACTATTTGTAGAAAATACGAGATAATTTTAAAACGGTCAGCTTAAGTTACCAGCTGTACTACAGTCTCCAAATATTAAATGAAATATTCCTGAAATCAACAATTCATAAGTTTTAAATTGTGGGTGATTCTGAGCAGTGTGATGAAATCGTGTGTGTGAAAATGAGAATAAACATAGTATCTACTTCATACAGTTGATAACAGATTACATGGGAGAATTCTTATAAAGTATAAAAATATTGTGACTAGAACAGAGAAAATACTTAATAAAGATTGTAATTATTGACAGCAAATATGTAAACAACCCTTTAAATCTGACAAGAGCTATTTTGAAATCTCTGCAATCAACACTCTGCATTGGGGAAAAATGTCTTCTGATATTTTTTAGTATTTCTTTTAAGTGCAAAAGCCTGAGTCATTAACAGAGTATGCATCTAGTTTTTAATTTCGTGAACTCTGATTTTGATCCACTATTGGAACAGATTTGCTTAATAAAACATATATTATCTTAAAGGAATGAGAAATTTTAGAATGGTAGTATTACTTGGGAAAGGTTTTATTGTATATTTTCTATTTCTTTGTCTAATTTTATGTGTTCTATCCATATCTAATATTGTTCATGTTATAATCAATTCAAGTCTGAAAGATTTTTTTGGGGGGGGGATTCCTGAAATCTACATTATTTACATTTCATTAATTCAGGAAAGAATTCATAATCATTTTGATTCAATATTTTTAATCCTTAAAATATGTATCCTTATAATTTTCACTAATTACATTTTTTAAAAATACAAGGTTTTGATAAAAATATTAAGATAAAAAATTATAATCATTAAAATTCAGGCAATACAAAAGAATGAAAAACAGAAACAAAACCAAAATCCCACCACTTAGAAAAAGAATTTTTTTTTTACTTCATTTCAGATCTTGCTTATGGCAAGTATTAAAATAAATCTATTTATATACATGTACTACATGTACTTATAAACAAATGAATGAATGGATGAATGGGTGATGGCTAGACAGAGAGAAAGAGAGAGAGAAACACAGGGAAACAGTCAAACAGATCAAAACAGGATCATTCTATGATGATTTTGAAAGTTTTAGGGTAAAGTTAGCTCTATCTAAATTTAAGAAATAAAGATACTGAGGAGAGGGTGAAATAATTGTTGAATAACACATGTCCTTCACCACCAGAAACACATTTTCTTAAAATAATTCTCTAAAATTAATAAGCATGTGATTTAAAACATCTTTATTTTTACTAGTATTCTATTATTCATGATTGTACTTTATCTGTTTGCGAGGTCAAGGACCAAAACTGAGAGGTTATTCTGAGACATGAAGGAAAGGAAGTGAAGTCCAGGTTCCATGCAGGCAACAGGGCCTTTGTTTACTTGCGTGCAAGTGAGCGAAGTTCAAATAAGAAGTTAGCACATGGGTTAAAGCAGGGTATAAATATAAGAGTTGGGGGTAGGGATTGGCCTGCTTATTCCTTCCTGGACAGGAGGGTCTTTCCTTGTCGCCAGGGTTCTATTTGGATGGGTTCTTACATTTGGCCCTATCTGTAAGGTTCAAGACACAAGGAAGAAAGATTATTCCAAAATACAAAACAGAGGAAAACAGAATCCCCATTTTGTAGAAATAATATGGTCTTTATTTCCACCTGGATGCAGGTGGGGTGAAATCAAGAAAGAATTCCACACAAGGGTTATGGCAGATGGTGATTTAATGGTTCCAGGAGCATATTTTTGGGGAGGGACATGAGTCTGACCTTCCTTGGTAGGTCATGAACCTGACCCTGCCAGGACAGGGCAGGTATGTTTGGGCAGGTACACCTAATTCTATCACTATCACTATTCAGCAGTGAGACACATTGTTGATTTGTACAAAAAAGGCAAGAACTGAGAATCAAAAATAGAGCTGCTTCATGGTGTCAGGTGTATGCTTTGTCTCTTGGCATATAGAGGTGTGGAAAGAATTTCTTAGAATGAATCAATGAGTGAACATATGGGAAGTGAAGGGCGGAGATAACTGTAAACTTCATGTAATTTTGTTGAACTGAATAGTTCACACTTCATAACTGGCCTCTAGAGTTGACTTTACCCCTCAAAGAGGGTAGGGATGCTTCCTTCAGTACTGACCAACACAACACAGTGGGGCCATAAAAGCTTAGAATTAAGGATTTTTATCTTCTTTCCACTATTTTCTACACATTTGACCTTGGGCCAATTAATTTAATTTGTTAAATGATTAATTTCCCCAAATTCAAAATAAGGATTATTGGGAAGACCCACTTATGTAATAGACCTTAGATAAATGTCTGGAATATAAAAAAAAAAATACATATATATATATATATATTCAATGACTGTTATCTTAAAAGAGAGTTAGAAATGATCCAAACAAGTATATATCCTTATTTCTTAATCTGTGAAATACATTAAGATAATGTTCTATTCTGTCTAAAACTGTAGGCTCCATTCTCAATGGAGTCTGAATTAGGAACTAGATGAGCATCATAAATAATGCCAACTGAAATAGATTCATTTCTCACTTCACATTGGGAATCCGAAAATCTCTGTTAAAATAGGTAAGCAAAAGCTTGGGATTCCACAACTGGAACATTTTAGAGTTGCTTAATACAAGGAATTCATTACTTGAACATTATGTGGAACATTTATAGACAAATTCCCTCTGGCTACACTGGCATTTTGCAAATATATTGGCAAATGTCAGCAATTTGCAAGTTTGAAATATCTTCTTTTATTTAGAATTCCAAATAGTTTGCTTGTGAAATTACACTCCCCACATTCTGCAAAGACTTGGCATAGAGGGTTTAAATATGATTTATAGTTAATCTAGGCATAGTCTATAGTTCTGATCTGAGAAACTTTGGATATGTAAATGTTGTAAGGCATATGAATATAAGTAGAAACTGCTATAAGAGTCTCTTCCCTCTGAAAGGGTATTTTGTTTCCCTCCCTGTTGGTAATCCATATAGTGATGCTTTAAAAGGTCTCCAAGGTTCACACCTCTATGTTCTATACAATTTCCCTAGAAATCCCAAGGAACCTAGTGCAGGTTGTGGCCAGAGTAGAGAGAGCTAGTCAGTGGCAGTGGGCTGGGGGAATAACTAAGAGAAAATGGCATTTTCTAAATGGGTGGACCTGGGCCTGGTTCTTTACCTTCACAATTGATCTTCAGTACTTTTTGTCAACATACTGTGAGTTTCTCCAGAATGCAGACAAGTAAAAAGAGCTTCAGAAAAAGTAATATCTTTCACAACTTGCAAATAACAAGTAGTTTGTGGGTTTAAATTAGCATTCAAGTGTTTTGACTCCTAATCCTAATCATATGCAAAATGTACATCATGTGCATTTTGTTAATTCAAAAAAGATCACATAATCATTTTGAATTTTTTTTAGTCTTTAAAATATTTACTCATGCAGAATAGACCCGTTTGTCTGAAAAAATAAATAAATAATTGACTTATTTTTTGTAAAAATACTAAAATAAAAATATCATTATCATGTAAAATAGAGATGATACACAAAAGCCTACTATTCTAGTCTGATTCTGTAATAGGAAACAATGCTCACAAAATGCCCATGGCTATCTTTCATGATACATAGTTGTAAAAATAAGCAATTAAACGTGTTTTACCAAAGTTACTAATTGATGCTATTAGAATTTGATTCCAGACTGGACTGATTGTAAAGGTCACTTGATGTTACTTATCTGCTCTTTCTTCTAGATTTAAATACTGTTTGAAAGCCCCATGAAACTAAAACCTGTATCCCTGTGTTCCGTGTGGTATCTCCAGTACCTAGTAGAGCGCTTGGCATGAAGTTGTTATTCAGGCAAATGCACATTAAATAGGTATAAGACGTTGAGGATATGTTATCCATGGTTCCCATCTCTCCCTTTCTCTCTGCCTCACTCTCTTAGTTCCTGCTGTAGCTTTATCTCATTGCCTGCCTACCCCCAGGTCTAAACTGGAGGAGAGAAGGGTTGTCTCTGGAATCAAACATTCAGGTTGTCTCTGGAATCAAAACCCAAATGAAACAATGAGTAAGAGAAGGGCACAGGAGGGGAGAGTGTGCCCTTTGCCAAGGTAGAAACTTTAACACTTATAAAACTGGATTTGAGAATGCACCTTAGTGAAATAGTCAAACTGGGCTTGCTACTTTGTCTTTATCTACAAATCCAGAATTCTCAGACTCCTTTCTAGGGGAGTAGAAGTGAAGTATCCTGGGAATTTTTGGCTGCTTCTGCTAGCAGGAAAGAAATGAGATTTTGTGATGCAGTGGACTTGAAAAAACTAAATAAAGTAATCCCCTTAATTTAAACTAAGTAAGTGAAAAGAATTTCAAGTGAGGAAATTTGGGCCTCAGGTATATAGGCACAAGAAAAAAAAGAAAGATAGAAAGGACAATAGCAATAGGAAAAGGCAATCTAGAAAATTGTCTCTGCCAAAATTAGTTCCAAACCAAAGAAAGAATGTTTTTAAGGGAGGTAAACCCTGAGACAGGATTCAGTATGAATCACACATGAGTAATCAAATAACAATCTATTTAGAATATTAGCATATAGTTAACTGACAAAAGAAAACTTATGGATTAAATTGTATTATTTCAAAGGTTTTCCCATAATGAGTCATCTACTTTATTATTAAATGATATTTATGTTCTGCTATTTTAATAGATTTATTTTATGACTAATAGAGACTTACTGCATGGTTGATAAGTCAGGTCTCAGATCCTCCAATCAGAATTTATCTCTCACTTACCTCTGGGCCCAAGGCGCTGAGCTGGAGCCTATAATAACACCACTGTCTGGGTGGGAAACCTGGAAAGAACAAAGATTTTGACAAGGACAATGACAAGGATAGTAATTGAAGAGAGGTCCAATCTGAGAGATTTTACAAGAAGAATCAAAGGGACACAATTTGAGGAGATGAAGAATCAGGTGGTGGTGGGGATTTGAATGGGTACAAAGAGGGAGAAGGAATATTCTAAAACAGCCTAGTTTTGACTTGAAAATATGACTGGCCTTAGTTTTGTTGATGGGATTTCTTTTTGCAATAGTCCTTGATCTTGGGGATTTGAAGAATGAACTCACATACCAAAGGTCAGTTGTAAAATAGGATTTATTAGATAGAAAGGAATACAGAGGGAATAAAAAGCACCAGAACTTCCGGGAGAGGGAAAGACCCAAGTGGAAAGTCTTAATGATGTGGGTCTTTTGTCTGTGGGCATAAGGTCTTGAGAATGACTTTTGGTCAGGACTTGGTAGATGGAAGACACCTTTTACAAATGAATGAATCCTGCTGCTCTAGCCTGGAGTCCACTTCAGAATAGGATCTGCTTGCTTGGGTGAAATTTCTCGGGGCCTAGGAAACTTACATGAAATTGCCCAGACCTAGAAAAAGGGGGGGTCTCTGTCACTCCTGAATGCAGGGACATGGTATCAGTGACCTGAAAGAAAGTCACCCAAACATAATATTTAGCACATCCTTTGTCACACAAAGATGCTGAATTGTTTTGAATAATGTGTACTAGTGACAAAAATCAACACATGATTAAATGTAAGTGTGTGGTGACAGGTCATAAATTCAGTATTGTGCATGAAAAATTTGAAGTTCTTATGGGATCACTAAGTGAGGATTTCCCATTGTATGTGACTGTGAAAGTACAAGGCAGATAGGAAATGCAGTCCGGAGGAGTAGATCCTGTAATAATGAGCATATAAATGGTTACTGAAGGCAACTAGTAAAAGGAGTGTGTATGACCTGAAAAGAGGAGAAATTATTGCACAGATGACCTAGTAACTTTGGCATTTATTGAAGATTATTGGGAGATATTTAAGTGGGGTGAAGAGAAGCAAAGTCAGGTGTCAATACTGGGAATTGCTGAGGAAGGAAAATGCATTTGACCTTGAAGAAGACTAGAGAATGTCATGGAGTGGGATCATGACATCAGGACAACTTTGCTGGTCACTTTGTTGTTTGGTTGGTTAAAACAGGAGAGACCTAAACATGTTTAAATGCTGATAAATGCAGTCAATATTGGAAAAAAGGCTGCATGAAAAAATAGGTTATCTCTGAAAAAACACCCACTAGGTTCTAACCCTATGTGCAAGAGGATACTAAAAGTCCTTTATTGAAGAAGCAAAGATTCATGATCCCACTACATTTACTGAGTTAATAAAGGGCTGTGAAGCCTTTGCTTTCTATTTAAGTGAGATAAGTGGTAAGGTTGTTTGCTGACAGTAAAGGGGTGCAGGAACTGAGGTCTGAAGATAAAGTAAACTTACCACAGTCACTATGTACTATATACGCTTCTGATCTTGCTCTAAATGCTTTGCCTGAATTGTGTAATTCTAATCTTCAACTAATGCAATGAGACAGGTATTTTGTCATTCTCCTTTTATAGATGCTGCACCTGAACAGAGTTGAGAGAGCTTTAATCAGCCACTGCAGAAAATGGAACAAAGGACTAAGAAGGCACCCAACATTTTCAGGGCAGCACTGAGGAGTGAGTTGCATTGAAGGTAGTAAAATATTACTAATATTTTTTATAGCTGTGTAATATTCCCCAGAAGGATTCAGGGTGCCAGGGCAAAGCTAGTCCATCCTCAGGGTTTACCCAGTTGAATATAATCAAAGCCTGATGTGGCAAAAGAAATAGTAGAGGATGGGGAGCAGAGCAAGATATAGACCAAGATTGTTCAGCTGAGTTCTCCTAGAATGACTGGGGAAAAAGAGAACCCAGCTGTACCTGGCACAGAGACCTTACTCAGAGTCATAGCTCAGGGAGCACAGCAAGATGGTGGTGAGCAGGATATGGTGTATGATCCAGATTGGTGGAAATCTGATAAATTAGGCAAGTGATTGTGACCCACTGAGATCAGCTGCCCCCTTCCACAGAGGTCCAGGAAGGGAGGAAGCCTTTCCAGAGTTTTCAGTAGTTGGATGAAGCTGCACGAGAAGAAGCCTTTCCAAGTGGAAAGCTTGGAAGAGTGGGCGGACTTGAACAGTATATATCAACCAGGTTTGAATGCTGATTGGAGTGGGTTTGCCATAGTTTTGGTGGGTAGTGAGGCAGTCATACTGGGAAGGTCTTGGTAGCCTTGGGCTGCCATTGTTGGGAGGTCATAAGAAGGTCTTCACAGGGGCCTAAAGCACAGCCATCTTTATACCACCTACTGGTATCCGAACTCCACTCTTGGGACAGGCTGAAGGACTGCTGCACCCCATGAAAACTGGAGTCAGGTGGCACTGTGACCCTTATCCCTGAAGGATTCCTGTGAGCTTTAAAATCTGAACTTGGGAGGGTCTGAATGCTGAGGAAACAATCAAGGGCTCACCAAAGGCAACTCAGTTTGGAATAAGGACCATAGAGGTTGCTGGTTATGCCTCCTAAATAAACTACAGTGCCACCTGGTGTCCTGGCAATGAATTGCAACATACTGTCATCAAGACCAAGAACATTTGTTTGAAACAAAGGAGGCAGTGAGAAGGCAAAAGCAGGACTTGGAGGTGAAAAAGAAGAAAGAACACATGAGGAGGACCAATAGAAAAATTTGGACAACATGAAAAGCCAAAACAGAGGAACTCCCCCAAGGGAGCATGAGGCAGCTCATCAGGCTCCAATTATATTCAACTATCCACCTATAAAGAACTAATGGACTTGACAGAAAGATAATTTAAAATATGGACAATAAAAACAATAAAAGGAATGGATAATAAATTGGAAAAACAGGACCAAAAGTTGGATGAGAGATATGTAGGTTATACAAAGGACATGGCAGAGCATAAATAAATGAAAGAGACAATCACGGAATGTAAAGATGCAGAAGAGTATCAAAAATAGGTTAGACTGTGGAGAAGAAAAAACCTCAGAGCTAGAGGATAAAGTTTTTGGGTTAAACAGGTAGTTACAGAGGCAGAAAAGAAGAGAAAGTAAAAGCAGAACAAGTGTTCAAAGACCTATGAGACAACAAGAAACATTCAAACATATGAATGATAGGGATTCCTGAAAGGGAAAAAGATTATCCCAAAGGAATGGAAGCCCTACTGGAGACTATCATAAAGGAAAAGTTCCCAAGTTTTACTAAAGATCCGGACACATTCCTTTTAGATGAATATCGCACCCCAGATCATCCCAACTAAAACAGAGCCTTGCCAAGACACCTTGTAATGAACTTGTCCAAAGTTAAGAAGAAAGGAAAATTCTCATGCAGCCAGTAGTAAGTGCCATCTGACCTACAGAGGCAGAACCATTAGGATGACAGCAAACTTTTCAACTGAAACCTTCCAAGCTAGAAGAACATGGTCATCCACTTTAAACATTCTTAAACAAAACAATTTTCAGCTGAGAATTCTGTATCCTTATAACCTAAGCATCAAAATGATCAAAAAGCAATCATTTGTGGATATACAAGCACTAAGGAAATTTGCCACAACAAGACTAGCTCTACAGGAAAAACTTACACCTATTCTCAATACTGACCATCACAATGGACCGTCAGCAAAGTAAACACCCAGAAGCTACAGGTCAAAATTTAGCTTCCATGGTAGTGCCAAAGATAAAACTACACAATGAACTCTCACAAAATAAGATGAATAGACCTCTATCATACTTGTTAATTCTTTCAATAAATATCAATAGACTGAATCACCACTGAAGAGGCACAGGCTGGCTAACTGGATAAAAAACCACAAGCCATCCATATGGTGTCTCCAAGAGACCCATCTAGCATTAAAGGACAAATCAAGACTCAGGGTCAAGGGATGGAAACAGTATTTCAAGCAATACTGAAATATTCTTTTAATTTTGCTGAGGTTTGATTTGTATCCTATGGAAATCAGAAGAAAGGAGAGATTCCAATCATATTTTCGGATACAAGTGATTTAAAGGAACTAAAGAAAGACAGAGGTGGTAACTTTATACTGGTCATAGGAACCATACAACAAGAAGAAATTTCAGTTCTAAATATTTGTGCACCCAGCTTAAATGCTCACAGATTTATGAAACAGACTTTCATGGGTCTCCAGCAATATAATATCCCATAACACCATAATAGTCAGGGGCCTTAATACTCTTCCTACAGAACTGCACAGATCATCTAAACAGAAACTAAACAAAAATACAAAGGCCTTAAATGTGACTGTAGAACAAATGGGATTAATAGATATATACAGAACACACTTTCCCAAAGCAAAAGAATACATATTTTTCTCATCAACCCAAGGTACTTACTCCAAAATTGACCACAGCCTAGGATACAAATTAAACTTCAACAAAATTAGAAGGATAGAAATTATATCTTATAATTTCTCAGACCACAAGGAAATAAAGGTGAAACTCAACTCCAACAAAAATGTTCATCACACACAATGACATGGAAATTAAACAACCTTATGCTGAATGACAGTTGTATTCTGGAAGATATAAAAAAGTAAATTGTTAAATTCCTCAAACCTAACAACAATGAATACACAAGTTACCAAAACCTTTGGGATACAGCAAAAGCAGTCGCAAGAAGCATATTTATCACATTAGATGCCGACATTTGAAAAACAAAAAGAGAGTGTAACAACAAACTCATGAACCATCTTATGGAATTGTAAAAAAGAAGAACAATCTAATCCCAAACCCAGCAGAAGAACAGATATAATCAAAATTAAATCAGAGATTAATGACATTGGAAACTAAAAAAAAAAAAAAAACAGAAATAAATAAAACAAAAAGTTGGGTTTTCAACAAAATAAATAAAATCAATAAAACTTTGGCCAGATTAAAAAGAAACTGAAAAGTAAAATTTCTAATAACCTCAATCAGAAATGATAAAGGCAACAGATGCCACAGAAATACAAGAGATCACCTCTGAGTACTACAAGAAACTCTACACCCAGAAATTAGACAATGAGGAGAAAATAGATCAATACCTGGAATTGCGCCCTCTCACTAGACTTTATCAAGAAGAAATAAATCTCTTGAATGGATCAGTTTCAAGAACTGAGATCAAAGTAACAACAAAAAAATTTCCCAAGATAAATATGCCCTGGTCCAGATGGCTTTGTGCCAGATTCTATCAAACCTTCAAAGAAGAGCTTATACCCATACTGCAGAAATGATTCCAAAAAATTGAGAAGGAAGGAATCTTCTCCAACATGTTCTATGAAGTAAACATCACTCTAATACCAAAACCAGAAAAAAAAACAACTAAAAAGGAGAACTTCAGACCAATCTCACTAATGAATATAGAAGTCAAAATTCTCAATAAAATCCTAGCCAATAGATTTCAGGTTCTCATTAAAAAAGTTGTACATCACAATCAAGTAAGTGTCATCCTAGCTATGCAAGGCTGATTTAACATAAGCAAGTCTATAAACATAACTCACCATATCAACAGAAGCAAAAACACAGACTACATGATCCTCTCAGTAGATGCAAAAAAAGTATTTGATAAAATTCAACATCTTTTTCTAATTAGAACACTTAAGAATATAAGCATGGTTGGCACATTTATGAATCTGATCTAAGCCATCTATGATAAATCACCAGCTAATATTATATTTTATGGAGTAAAACTAAAAGCTTGTCCACTTAGAATTGGAAAGAGAGAAAGTTTTCCTCTATCGCCACTACTATTCGACATAGTACTAGAAGTGCTCAAAGCACTAGCCAACACAGTCAGGCAAGAGAAGGAAATAAAGGCATCAAACTAGTGACAGAGGAAGTCAAACTCTTGCTCTTTATTGATGATATGATCTTATACTTAGAGAACCCCAAAGTCTCAACCCCAAGACGCCTGGAAATTATGTAAAAAAATGCAACAATGTCTCAGGATATAAAATCAGTGTCCACAAATCAGTAGTTTTATATATGCCAAAATAGGAAACTAATCAAGGACACAATTCCCTTCATAGTAGCTTCAAAAACAATGAAATACCAAGGAATATACATAACAAAAGAGATAAAGGAACTACACACACACACAAAATTACAAAATCCTAAGACTATAAATAGCAGAGGATATTAACAAATGGAAGAGCACACTATACTCAAGGCTAGAAAGAATCAACATTGTCAAAATGTCTATACTTCCCAAAGTAATCTACAGATTCAACATAAACACCATTAAAATACCATCATCATACCTTCAAGAATTGGAAAAAATAATTCTTCATTTGTATGGAACCAGAAGAAACTTTGTATAGCCAAGGCAATTCTTAGTAATAAAAACAAAGCAGGGGGTATCAACCTTCCAGACTTCTGGCTTATACTACAAGGCAAAGTGATCAAAACAGCAAGATATTGGCACAAAAATAGAGACATTGAGATTTAGAACCAAATAGAAAACCATGAGATAAAACTAACATCTTATAGTCGCCTGATCTTTGATAAACTAAACAAGAACGTACACCGGAGAAAAGAATCCCTATTCAATAAATGGTGCTGGGAGAATGGGATATCCACATGTGAAAGACTGAAACTGGGCCAGCACCTCTCACCAGTTACAAAAATTGATTTATGATGAATAAAAGATTTAAATTTAAGACATGAAACAGTAAAAATCCTTGAAGAAAGTGTGGGGAAAATGCTTGAAGATATTGGCCTGAGGAAAGATTTTATGAAAAAGACTTCAGTGGCAATTGCAACAATAACAAAAATAAATGGGATTTAATTAAACTGAAAAGCTTCTGTACAGCTAAGGAGACAACAACCAAAGAAAACAGACAACCTTCAGAAAGGGAAAATATATTTGCATATTATGAAACAGACAAAAGCTTGATAACCAGGATCTGTAGAGAACTTAAATTAATCAAAAAAAGACCTGATAATCCCATATATCACTGGGCAAGAGACATGAAGAGAACTTTCTCTAAAGAAGATGAGTGAATGGCCAGCAAACATATGAACAAATGCTTTTTGTCCCTAATCATCAGAGAAATGAAAATCAAAAGTACCCTGAGATATCACCTAACCCCAGTGAGAATCACCTACATCACAACATCTCAAAGCTGTACATGCTAGCGTGGGATGTGGAGAGAAGGAAACACTTTTATTGTCCTGGTGGGACTGCAAACTAATACAACTTTTTTGGAAGGAAGTATGGAGACTTCTTAAAGAATTCAAATCAGACTTCTCATTTGATCCTGCAATCCTATTACTAGGCATTTTCCTAGAAGAAAAGAAATCCTTTTATCGTAAGGACATTTGCACTAGACTGTTTACTGCAGCTCAATTTACAATCACTGAAACGTAGGAACAGTGTAAATGCCCACCAATCAAAGAATAGATCGATAAGCTGTGGTATATGTATTCCATTGAGTAATATTCAGCCACTGAGAAAGATGGAGACATTACATCTTTTGTATTAACCTGGATGGAGGTGGAACATATGCTTCTTAGTAAAGCATCACAAGAAAGGAGAAGCAAGCATCCAGTGTTTTTTATTCTAATATGAAGGCAGTAGATAAGCTAATACAAGGAGAGGGGGTAGAGGAATGAACAAGTAGGATAGGGAAGGTGGAAGGGGGTTGAAGTCACATTGTATGAAACACCTCTTTGGGGTGGGACACAATTATAGGAGAGACTTTATCCAACGAATGCAATCTGTAAACCTAATTCTTTTTACCCTCAGTAAATATCAAACAATAATTTAAAAATACCAGAAAAAAAATCTGCCTCCTCTAATGAGACCTTTCTTAAATCCCAATTAAACTTGAGTCATACACACCAATGGGCAAAAATGGAAGCTATTGATGACATAAACTATAAGAAATTTCAATAAAAACAGGGTTTTTCCTTTCTTCAAAAATAAATAAACAAATAAATAAAACATAGTAAAAAAACACCAAAAACAAAAACAATAAGCCATGGGGAGTGCAATGGGTAGGGTAGGGAGAGAGAGAAAAATAGAAGCAGGGCGGTAGAGAGAAATTGCAGTGGTTCAGGGCTGGATGTCTTTGCAAGATTGTCTGAAGTCACAGTTCCAGACACAGTTGCCGTCGATGAGTAGGTCTAAACTGGAGGTTGGCAGTGGTTACAGGGGAGGTAATGAGTGCTCCAGGGTTGGCTGGGAACTGCAAGGTATGCACAGAAAACCACAGGGAGGTTATATAAGATGGTAAGTCTTCGAATAGACAAGAAGTCAGGTTTGATGCTTTTCAAAATAAACGTAAAAACCTCTGAGATTTCTAGTTGCCAGTGGAAAAGAGGGGTTTAAGATCATTTAGCCAGACAGCATGAGTCGGATAGGGCCACTGAAAAACTAAGAGGATTCAGATCATATCATCCACCCATAGGATTGTGGAGTGTAGAATAATTAAATTTACATCCCATTCTGGTGCTACAAAAGAAAAAGATTTCTCCAGGGAAAGCCAGTATTTGGGCAGCATGAAGACAAAGCTTTGAGTCTGGGAGTTTGATCCTGGCTTGAGGAGAAGGGGAGGGTTACTGGATGCCCAGGAGAGGATGGAGAGAGACAAGAAGGAGAGAAAGAAATGAGGGTGTGAGAAAAGAAGATGCCAGAAGAATTGCTGTTAGTTGGCTAGGATAAGAGGGGATGGAAACATGGCAGATTTTGCAAAAATTTTTAATACAAATTTTTTCATTTTTCTCCAAATGAAACAGCTTAGGTCCTCAACTGGAGACCAAACTTGTAGTATATCTACACAAGGGAACACTACTCAGAAATAGAAGAAATGATCGGGGATACATGCAACAGCGTGGAGGGATCTCAAAGGTACTTTGCTAAGAATCTAGGCACTAAGATATTTTAGTTATGAACCCACATTATTAAAGAGTAAAACAAAGTCAAATCATAGTAAGAAACAAAGCAGATCAGCAACAGATTCCTGGTGGGTGGGTGGTATTGCCTGAGAAGGGACACAGGGGACATTCTGGGTTGATGGGATATTCTGTGCCTGTCCAAGGAAGTGGGTTGTCTGTGCTTCAGCATCTATCAAACTGAATGAACCACATGCCTAAGACCTATGCATTTCAATAATGCAAATTAGAGTTCAATTTAAAAAATAACTCCAGAAGTCCATTAATAATCCACTTGGACCTTGGTTATTCATTTTTATTATTTATTTATTTATTTATTTATTTATTTATTTTTGAGACAGAGCCTCAAGCTGTCACCCTGGGTAGAGTGCCATAGCATCATAGCTCACAGCAACCTCCAACTTCTGGGCTCAAGCGAGTCTCTTGCCTCTGCCTCCCAAGTAGCTGGGACTACAGGTGCCTGCCACAATTCCCAGCCAATTTTTTTTGTTGTTGCAGCTGTCATTGTTGTTTGGCGGGCCCGGGCTGGATTTGAACCCACCAGCTCAGGTGTACATACATGGCTGGCACCGTAGCCTGTTGAACCACAGGCTGACCTTGGTTATTTTGCTTGTGAGGATTCATTGTCACAGTTGGTGTGTTGAAGACCACACTTGATTACTAGCAAATTGAAGGCACCAGTAGACTAGGGATTTGCAGATGAGATAGTGTTCTGCAGCTTTTGCAACAAAAGTGAGTTGCAATAAATCAATTGTTCTTCAGTCACGAGGAAACAAATGTTCCGTGTGCTGTTCTCTCAGGACAAAGAACTAACATGGATCTTAGAGTGAAGATCCTGTGTGAAACATTGATGCATGATGCTATCGTAGTTTGCCAGCTAGTGTGGCATTTTGAAGTTGACAAGATTAGCATCTTTGCTTTCCTTTCTCTCCTCTTAAGGGAATAGCATGCTAAGAGTTGTGCTTAAATCTGAGTTTATGATGAGTTTTTTTTTTTTTTTTTGGTATAGTAAGTAGCTATTCTTTCTTAAAAAACCAAAAAGTATATTTTCCCCTAATAAGCAAAATATGACTTTGCACTTGTGACTAAGTATAATTTAGTGAAGTCATATTTCTGGGGGGAAAAATGGCTCCATCCATAGTTGCCGAACATCTACCAAATTCTGGAAGCATTATTAACATTTTCTTATTGGTAGCTGCATTACCCTACTATTTTACTTTTTTGTTTTTTAAAGAGCAATAAAGTTGAATATTTATTACTTTATTATTTTTTTTCCTTTTGAAATAGAGTCTCAAGCTGTCCCCCTGGGTAGAGTGCCATAGCGTCATCATTGCTCACAGCAACCTCCAACTCTTGGGCTCAAGTGATCCTCTTACCTCAGTTTTTCTATCTTTAGTAGAGATAGGGTCTTGATCTTGCTCAGGCTGGTCTTGATCTTGTGAACTCAAGCAATTCATCAAGTTTGGCCTCCTGGAGTGCTAGGATCATAGGCGTGATCCTCCATGCACAGCCTTGTTTTACTTATTTTATTGGGGAAAAAAAATCCCTGCCCATGAGTTAAAGAAAGTTAAAATAATAAAAATATTTATCATAGGAAAAAAAAGGAGATATCCAGGAATTCTGGAGCTTTCTTAAGTGACACTAGGGCAGAGTCAAAGGCAAGGTAGTTTCCAAGAAGTGCTCTAACACCTACTCTTCCCGTGGTTTTGGAAGAGAAATAGATTTGCTATACTCACAGGAATGCTGTCGGGACCAAACGAGACAGCATATTGAAAAAGTATATTGTCTACTGTTTTATTCTCCAGAAATTGTAGATAATGGAATTGTTTGGGTGGTATGGAAACAAGCAGATAAATCAAACTCCAAAACAATTTTATTTTCTTAATTTATTTTTCTGCAGCTACAGTACTAGGTGCCAGTATATCATATAAGCTCTGGATGTTCCTATTCACTTTAGATTATTACTAAGTATTTTATTTCAAAACAAAGTTTTGTTATTCATTTAAAAGTAATATCATAACACAAATATTTTGCAATTCATAAACCTTTGGAATGGAATATTCCCCTAGACTTTAATTCTAGCTGTCGGGGCTGAAGCTCAGAAGGAAGGCAGGTGTAGTGGGCCTGTTCATCCTTCACATTATGGTAGCACATGGTCGACTGCATAATAAATATTTGAGGCTTGCTGGAGCAAATTAGTAGATAAAGGAATGAACAAATGAATAAATACTATGCTGAAGTTATTGCTCATGGAGGCAAGGGAGGGATTAGGTGATTAATATCAATCATTAGTTGTTGATAGCTTCTTCAATCGCCCACCTCACACTTCATTACCTGGCTACCTCCTACTCATTTTAAAGGTCTAACACAGAAAAGCACTTGCATTACAAAGGTTTCCTTAGCCCAAGTAGAAAGAAAGCAACTGCTTACTCAGAACAGTTCCTGCACCTTTGTAAGTGCACCTACCTCATTGTGTGATAATTGACCTTGGCAGTCTGCCCTGAGGGCCCCTGTCTTCTGGAGGCAGGGCCAGTACATTTGTGAAATCACAAACCGTGGGGACAGTGCCTGATACAGAAGGTCTTAACGAAAAAGTTAAGAGTCAGTGTTAACAATTCACTTTGGGGGGGAAAAAATAAAACAAAGAGGAAAAAAAACCATCCATAGAGTAATAAGCTCAATAGACTTTGCAAGGAAAAACGGTTAAACAGGCAAAGCTGATTTTACCCTTTTTTTCCTTTTTCCTCTAACATTTAAAAGATTTGGGGCTGCCATTTGCTAGAAACTCAATACAAACATTTTCATTTATGTAACCTAAAAAGCCAGTTTGTATCTTCTTTTGGCAATTCTTGAATTATACTAAGGTTAAAAAAGAGAGTGGATCCCTCTTTTCCTCCTAAAGCTACGAAGGCCCCTCATTACCTTTTAGCTGGTTGCCATCCTACATGGCTACCAGATTGTGAGAAGGTAGTCTCCTCCCCCGCTCCTTAGAATATAAACTCTGCCAGGCCAGAGTGCTTTGTCTGATGTTTTGATCCCTGCTTCTTCCTTATGATTATGTCTGGCCCAAAGCCGATACTCAATGAATAGACTGCTGCTTGAATGAATAATTATTAATAAAAGTAGAGTATTTTCTCATTTGAAAAAATCTTTGTCTTCTAAGTATTAAAGCAATAGCTAAATGTAACCTCAGAAAATTAATTAACAGAAAAACTAAAAAAGATGCCTATTAAATTTTTTGTTCATATGCTCCATTGATTCCCATTATTTCCATTTAAATCTGAAAATTTTTACCAAACAACTAAACTCAAGAAAATGGAGACAATATCTTTTGCTTTACTGTTTTTGAAATTAATGTGTGGCTTAACTGTGAAGGATCTTTGGTTGAACAGGCAGTTTTATATATCCCCCCCCCTTTTTTTTAATAGCAATAGAAGTCTTAACCTTGTCACCCATGCTACCATGGAGTGCTGTGCCCTATTTTAGTTTATTGTAACCTCAAACTCCTGGGGTCAAATGATCTTTCTGCCTCAGCCTCCTGATTTGCTGGGACTACAGGCTCGTACCACCATGCCTGGCTGCTTTCAAAAATCTTTTTGTATAGATGGGGTCTTGTTATGTTGCCCAGACTGGTCTCTTAGCTCCAACCCAAAGGGATCCTCCTCCCTTGGCCTCCCAAAGTGCTAGGATTATAGGCATGGGCCACTGTGCCTGGCCTGAACAGGAAGTTTTAAGCACTTTTCTTAATGCTTTCATTGTGCAGCTTACCCTTTCTTAATTTTTTACAGTAAACATATAAAAATGTAAATTTGCATTGAATCCATAAATGATCTCAGTCCCCTCGGTTTACTTAATCTCTCCACAGATTGTGTTTATTCCTGCTTTAGTCTTTTGAATCACATTCAAAGCAAGTTTGATCAATATAAATGTCATGAACCCAGCTATGTGGTTGCTGCAGAGTTTACAGAAGTGAGACTTTAAAACAACTCATTGTTCTACTTGGAGGTATTTACCATAGGTAATTTATCCTGTTGTTGTTATACATTGTACAGGCCTACTAAATTAATACACTGCAAAAATAACTGTAATGCCAATTTTTAAATTTCTAAACATTTGGAATATTCCAAGTTATGTAGGGAAAAAATGATATATATTTATATACCCACCACAAATGGCCATATTTGCTGTAAAACTTCTTTCAAAAAACTTGATCTTTACAGATAGAGGTGAATCGTTCTATGAAGTACTGAATTTCATGTCTCCCCCACACCCTACCATCCCTTTCCTGGATACTGTCCAGAATTTTGTGTTTAACATTCTCATATGTATTTTTGTTCTTTTGCAAAATTGTTTTGCTATAAACAATATATAGAAAAATTTTTCCTGCTTCTTTAAACTTTATATATGTCACAATAAAAAAAAATGCCTAGCAGAGAATAAATACCTAATAAATAGTACTTTTTGATTTTTGTTGCTATACACAAACTTTCTTTTCCCTAAGTCTCAAATGCAATGAATCTCAAGTGCAATGTTAAGAGCAAAGAAAACTTGCATAGCAAAGCGAATACCAGTAGTTAAAACTAATTGTCTTTAGCTGAGTTTTGGGGTTCTGTTGTATGAGTATGCCACCAAGTCAGTCAACCTCCTCTTGCCCCTTCTAACTGAAAGTTCATTTTCTTTGTTTTCCAAGAATACTCCTGGCACCCAGCCACCAACTTGGGGGTGTTCCCCCACGACCACCTTTTTGGCCTGCCTACTGTTTTTATAAGTACTGGGTTCATGCAAAATAATTTTCTAGTCATTTAAAACCTATTTATAAACTTACATATAATAATTGATTGTATGTAATTATGGGGTACATGGTAATGTCTTGATACATATAATGAAGGATGATCAGATCAGATTGGCATAGCCATCATCTCACTTATCATTTCTTCAGTGTTGGAAACATTCAATATCCTTCCTCCAACTATTTGAAACTATGTAACATATTATTATTAACTACATTTGTCCTACAGTGGTGTGAAACACTGGATCATATTCCTCCAGTTTAGCTATAATGCGAAATGATTTTTTTTTTCTTATAGCAGGCTCAGTATTGCCAGTTCTGTGAAATGGACATAATGTCAAAGGTCATACAGTGATTATACATGCAGATGAATGTAAACCAGAGAAATGAATAAATGAAAGAACTAATAAAAGAGAAACCTTCAAATAAACATATGCTTTGCATTTATTTTTTAAATACAAATAACACCATTAGTAAGTCTATCTACATTTCCCTGCTCATATAGCGAATTTTTCTTGAATCATAGCCAGGAAAAGAACTGTTGGGTTGAAGATATGCACATTTTTACTAACTAGGATCCTGCACAATTGCTCTCAAATTGGTTTGGCAATATATTCAGACAATAGGATCTAAATATTTCTCTCACTAACCGTCTTTGCCAGCACTTCTTATTCTAAAAATTTTAAATGTTTTACCATCCCATAAGTGTGAAGGTTTATCTCATGGCTATTTTTATATACATGTAGCACATTTTTAGTAATGTTAAGTGTCTTGTCAATTTATTGATCGGTCAATTTCGTCTGGCCTTTTCTGGAAATTGATTGAATCCTTTGTCCATTTTTCTATTAGTCCTTGCCTTTTTTGGGTACTCATTTGTAGAAATTCTTTATAGTCTTGAAATATTGATCCGAGGTTGTTTATATATGTTGCAAATATCTATTCTCAGTGTGGCTTGACTAGCTTTGTTTATAGTGATTTTGGTTGAACATAACATTTTCCAATTTTAACATAGAACAATGTATCGACTGTTTTTATTCAAGGTTTGTAATTTTGTATCACACATTTAAGGAGCCATTCTCTGTGTGACATAAAAATTGTCTTATGTTTTATTTTTAAATTTTCAATGTCTGCTTTACATAATTAGGTATTTAATATACATGCTCTGATATCAAATACACATACATGTGTATTTGAAAGGTACAGATTTATTTATTTTCCTCTATATGGATAAAGAGTGTTTCCAAGTTATCTTTTACCAGCCTATTTCTCTTCTCTGATTTCTAATGCTGTCTCTACTATGCATTACATCTATATTCACCTGCACCCTGGCAAGGCATTCTTTTCCTGGATTAAAAAAACTAGATCAAATAGAGAGTAGGTTGTCTTAGCTTGGGCAGAAAAATACTATAGACTTAAACAATAGTGGTTTAAATGATGCATGTTTATTTCTCATGTTCTGGAGAGTAGGAAGCCTAAAATCAAGGTTCTAGTGTCTGGGAATTTAAAGGTCTGCTTGTTTCTGGCTTGCAGATGGCTCCCTCTGGCTATAGATTTGTCTCACATGCCTTTCCTAGGGGATGCTCAAAGTGGGGAGAAAGAGAGAGAAAGAGGCAGAGAGACTGGGAGAGAAAGAGAGGCAGAGAGAGAGAGAGCTCCTTTAGTTGTAGGGATGCTAACCTCATCATGAGGGGACCACTCTCATGCTCTCACCTGAACCCAATTATTCCCTAATGTCTCCACCTCCAAATACCATCCCATTAGGCTCTAGGGCAATGGTTCTCAACCTGTGGGTCGCAATCTCTTTTTAACAATGAAAATACATTGCGGCATTAGGAAGGTTGAGAACCACTGCTCTAGGGTTTCAACACAGGAATTTTAGGAAGAACACAAACATTCGGTCCAGATCATAAAACACTTAGCAAATATTCTTTGACTCCACAGAAAGTAACTTCAATGGATACTCCGTTGCAGTCTAAGACTGAAATATCTTTCAATGCACCTGTTCCCTCCATGACTGCATTTCTAACCTTAGCTACAGGGAACGCATGTCATTCGGGCATTTGGCTTATAAGGTATTCTAAATACAGACATCCGAGGAGACAAAGAAAAGAAGAAAAGAAGCAACTTAAGCGTTTTTATTGACTCTGACTGCCCTTTCATGAGATGAATATGATGAGAAAGGTGGTGAGCCATATACAGGGAGGCATGAATGAACTGTCCCCAGGACAGAGCTCGGGTTCTGTCTGGAAGCTCCTCTGCAGTGTGTGCAGAGGGTAATACTAGATTAGAAATCCAGTACTCCCTCCTTACCAGTTTTGTTTTGCCATATCAGTAACCTGGGTTTAAACACAGTCTAAAAATATTAATATATTTGGAGAGAAAGAGACACCAACTTTAAAAAACAGTACATTGTATAAATAACGGTATATTATTTTAATTCCTCTGTTTTATTATTACTTATAACTGGTAAACTCTTACTTTGCTTAATTAATAAATTAAATTTTATCATAGGTAAAACATATACAGGGTTTGGCAAGATACACAGTTCTGGACATCCCCTGGGGGTCACGGAACATATCCAGCAGACAGGGAAAGACTACTGTATGCATTTTTCATATGCATATTTCACTGCCTAGACTTGTAAGCCCAAATGTATTGGAAAACATTGCAATTGATGTCTAACTTAATGGATTTCTATGGGCAATTTTACTAGACAAGGTTTTTACCCTAAATCTGACTTTAAACCCTAATTTCTGGGTCACACATGGCTCCACTCAAATCACTGTGTCAATGGAACATCAAAATACTGTTTTACTTAAAATAAGAGGCACAAATAAAAAGCAGCTTTTAATATTTACTCACAAGCAAGGGTGAACCAGGAGACACAGGGAACTGACATTGGACCAGCATGTCCTGTTTCCTAAAGGAAACATAGACATACCAGGACGTGAAAAGCCTAGAAGCAGAGGCACTGTTCACAAGTGACATCTGAGCACTACCTTGGTCTTTTTCTCCTAGATGAAGATATCATGGGTTGACACTGTTTTTGTTTCAAGAACCATAAAGTACCTGCTACAATCTGAATGTCTGTGTCCCTCCCAAATTCGTATTTTGAAACTCTAACCCCAATGTAATCATATTCTGATGTGGGGCCTTTGGGAAGTCATGAGGTCATTAGATCACAAAGGTGGGGCCCTTGTGATGGGATTAGCACCCTTTAAGGAAGAGACACAATGAGCCTCCTTCCTCTCTCTCTCCCTCTCTCTGTACAATGAGAAGATGGCCTTTACCAAGAACTTGACCATGCTGGCACCCTAATCTTGGACTCTCAACCTCTGGAACTGTGAGAAATAAATTTCTGTTGTTTAAGCCTTTCAATCAATAGTGTTCTGTTACAATAGCCCTAACTGACTGAGACAGTGTGAAATATTATATAGTCTCAAAGATGAACATGATAGGCTATGGTGTGAGCCCTTCTTGAATAGCAGAAGACACATGGAGCATAAAAAGGGTTTTATTACCCCAAGACATGAGTTTCTCAAGGCTAGAGACACATGCTTTGCAAGACAATGGCATTGTTGAATGAGTGGTGCCTTTAGGAACACTGGGGACTAAGCAAAGCTGTTCCAGTATTATCTGCAGCTGCCAATTCTCTCAGTGACTAATTTACCTTCGATAAAATTTTATATTGTTAGCTTATTGTATCAGGAACTTAATCTAACTCAGCATTGGGTATGTGGTATTTTTTGGACAATCTATACCCTACCTGAAACACATCAGTGGATTATCTCTCCAATGGCAAGTATAACAGGAATAATTTGTCTGACAACTTAATATACCATAATGATTTATTTACTCAAGGAACTCATTCTTTAAAGCATAACAAAAATGTTCCTGCAGACTCAGTCTCAAGATATTAGTTCTCACAAATCTCTCAGAGACTACCAAGTCTCACAATATGGATAAAGATTTGAAAAGCAGAGATATTGAGCAGTCCAAGGTCATGCTGCTAAGTGGCAAAGCAGGTCTTTCGTATTTCTTCGCTCAGTATTTATATCCACAAAGCTAAAGGTGAATAGGCAAATCATAACTTGTAAATGCGGCTATTCTCTTTTATACACATCTTACTACTACAGGAGCCCAAAAGCCTGCATCTTTATATTTTTAGGAGTGCAAAAAAAAGATACAATTTTTTAAAAAGCTGTGTGATTATTCATACTGCTCATTTTTTCCCTTCATTTCAACAGAAATGTAAAAATGGCCACAAATATAATCAATTAGCTATATTTTTCCAAGATGAGTTACTATTTCGAAGAATACTGAGTTTTATTATAGGAGCACGTAGGTCTCAGAAGCATAGAAGGAAGGTCTTCCTGAAGGTTATCAACATAATAATGACAATAATAATTACACTAATACCAATACAATAGCAAACATGTAGTGAGTGCTTAAGTTTAGCTTTTAAGTTTTGAGCATTTAATATGTATAAATTCATTTCATCCTTAAAATAAACTCATGTGGTAGGCATTATTTACCTTTGAGGAAACTGAGAAACAGAGGACTTATATACTTTGTGGAGAAAGGAATCCAGGAATTTCTCCCTTGAATTTGTTTCCTTAGCTGTCCTGTCAAAGCGAGAGGAAGTACAGATTTCTCCTTTTCCTTTTTAGATGTAGAAATTTATTTCTCTACAGAGTCAATTTGCTAACCAGTTTGCTGGTGCTCTGAAAGAGTTAATGAATCTGCCAGAGTGGAAATTCCCTGGAAGGGAGTAATTTGCACTCTGGGAAAATGCAGCTCTGCCCAATATGTTAACATTATGAGCAAATAAGTTCTATCTATTGAGGTGTCAAAGTTGACAGATCACTTAGCACACTCTCGACACCCTGCAGATAGCAGCATCTGTGCAATGCAGTCAAACTAAATAAGGCTTTGAGTGTACAAAAAAGATAATCACATTATCAATCTACACATAAACGTAAACTTCTTTACTGTACCTGATCTTGAATTCTCAAAGAAGATGGGTCATTTCTAAAGAGCCGCTCTCTCTGCTACTATCTTCGTCATTTCAAATATAGCTGTTTCTCTCTCAGATTTCAGAAATGCCATGGCAGCTGACAGGATCCCCACCTGAAAGGGATCCATAAATGCACAAAGCTTAAAATTCAGAAACTCCCTGGAGTACAAGAAGAAGGTCGAACCAGTATACAAAAAGTGATAAGACAGTTTCCATTCTCTTTAAAGATGCCTAATCTAAAACTCATTAATTTTCCAGGAGTCTGGTGAAAAGTTACCCAGTACACTAATGATGGCAATACAAATAGGTCAGGCCCTTGGGGATATGAATGTGGGTCATTATGAAAGTTTTGAGATATCTGAAAATCAAGAAACATAAAATATGTGTGGCTGGAAATAACTGAAACGCTCCCAGCAACATTGGTAAGCCAAGCGAGATGAAACTTTTACAGGTGAATCAGAAAGTACACTGGTCCCTGTGTTTCTTGGAATTGAAATAATGAACCATAATACAGTCTGTCTCCAAACTTTCATAGTGATCTACATATAAGGTACTTTTCATTCCTGGGAATCAATACGTAGAAAATGATTCCAAATACTGAAAATACTTCATGCACAAACACATACTTATGTGGAAACAGAAATTTCCTCATTGTCCCCAAATGGGGAAGCCATTAAATAAATATGTTGCATCCATGGGTGGGAACACCATGCAACTCTTAAATATCATACTTAGGGTATTTAAGTGTGATAGAAAACTGGAAACTTTGTGTTCTACTATTCTTGTAAACTCTTGTAGTCTTTTTTTAGCTTTTTAAATATTTATTTTATTTTTTTTAAAATTTATAATTGACCCACAAATGTACATATTGATGGAGGAGAGGGTGATGTTTCAAGGAATATGTACATTACCTGAGGACCAAGTCAGTGTCACCACTACATGCATTACTTTAGTCATTTTTCGTTTCTTTTGTTTATTACACTTATTCATAACTTTTAATATTTATCATTTACTTGTGGTGATACCATTTGAAATCTTCTAGCTACCTTGAAATACACACCACATTGTTATTTGCTACAGTCACCCTAGTGTGCAACAGAATACCAGGACTTACTCGGTCTAACTGTAACTTTGTGCCTATTGGCCAATCTCTCCCTCTCACCTACCCACACCAGCCACTTTACTTCTATTAAATAAACTTACTTAGATTCCATATATGAGTGAGACCATGCAGTGCTTTTCTTTGTGTGTTTTCCTTGTTTCACTTAACATAATGTCCCCCAGGCTCATTCATGTGGTCTCAGATGCCAGGATTTTATTCCATTTTTACAGCTGAATAGTATGACACACACACATGCACATGCACACACGCATCGTATTTCTTTATCCATTCATCTCACCATATTCACCTTATTTTCTTCATCTATTTATCCACAGATGAATGGAAGAAGAACATATGGCCTTTAGGTTGATTCTGCCAGGCTATTGTGAATAAGCAACAATAAACACAGGACTGCAAGTAACTCTTCAATATTCTGAATTCATTTCCTTTTGGAGTATACCTACTGATGAGATTGCTGGATCATATGGTAGTTCTAGTTTTAATTCTTTACTAAACCTCCGTACTGTTTTCCAAATTACCTGTACTAATTTACCCTCCTACCAATAGTGCATAGGAGTTACCCTGTCTCCACATCCTCACCAGTGTTTGTTATTTTTTGTCTTTTTATTATAGCCACTCTACCTAGGGTGAGTTTAGGGCTTAGTGTGATTTTAACTTTAATTTCCCTGATGATTGTGATGCTGACACACAATATATTTTGTCATATATTGATTGCTTACTTTTGAGAAATGTCTGTCCATGTCTCAATGTCTTTTGCCCATTCTTAGTTTTATTTTTTTTCTATTGAGTTATTTGAGTTAGTTATATGTTCTGGATATTAATCTTTTGTTTGATACATAGTTAGCAAATACTTTCCCCCATTCTGTAGCTTGACTTTTAGTGCTTTCTTTTCCTTTACTGTGCAGAGGCTTTTTACTTTGATGAAATCCCCTTTCTTTCTTTCTTTCTCTTTCTCTCTTTCTTTCTTTCTTTCTTTCTTTCTTTCTTTCTTTCTTTCTTTCTTTCTTTCTTTCTTTCTTTCTTTTCTTTCTTTCTTTTTGGCTAGGACTGGATTTGAACCCACCACCTCTGGCCTTTGGGGCTGGTGCCTTACTCCTTTGAGGAAATGCCATTTCTAATTTGACTTTTGTTACATGTACCTTTGAGATCTCATTCAAAAATCTTTGCACAGTACAACTTTTGTGAAGCTTTTCTCCTATATTTTCTACTAGTCGTTTCACAGTTCTGAGTATTACAGTTGCCTCTTCAATCCATTAAGACTTGGTTTTTGTTTATGGTGGGAGATAGGGGTCTAGTTTCATTCTTATGCTTGTGGATTTTCAGTTATCCCAGTTTTATTTATTAAACTGACTACTGTTTCTCCAGGGTATGTTTTTAGAATCTTTAGCAAAGATCATGTGGCTGTAAATATGTGGATTTATTTCTAGGTTCTCCATTTTGTTCCATTGATCTGAGTGTCTGTTTTTATACTAATACCATGCTGTTTTGGTTCTAATAACTTTGGAGTATACTTTGAAGTCAAATAGGGTGATACCTCCAGCTTTGTTCTTTTTGTTCAAGATTGCTTTTGCATTTCCACATAAAATTAAAGATTATTTTTTGTGTCTTATCATTTTTTTTATCATTTTCTCCCATTTTTTTTTTTACACTTCTTCCCTTCTCTCTCCATTTATTCAACCATCAGAAAACTACAGTGTAAGAAGTTTGGATAAAAAATAAATTATACCAAAAATGTGAGAGTATTTTCCTGTGAATTAACTGGCCATTAGTGAAAAGTGAGGATCAAAGATGCCTAGCACTTTGTCCAAGGTATGCAGAAATGTCAAGTGTGGTTGATACAATGCCATGCTGCTGTGTAGCTAGCCACTGAATGTCAGCCTCCAGTTCCTCAATTGTGAACTAATGATGTTTTTGATCTCCTTAAATACTGATGTAAATTCATCTAGCCTGATATGATTATATGGTTTTTACATTCTCACTACAAAATATTTGCCAAGAAAGTTAATAAAAATGTTGTATTTGCCGACATTATGTTAATATAATTATTAAGTCTTTAATGTATATGTATATAAAAACAAGTTTGAATTGAAATGCATTTTCTTAAATTACTAAGAAAATTAAAAAATAATTCCTTCAGCCATTCACTAAGTGAGAAATGTCTATCCATATCTACATGCCTTTTGAATCTTATATTTATTGAGCACCTTTGGTGCCCCATACTTGATGCAAGGGATACAACAGTCAATAATGTACATTCTATTTTCAAGAAGATCACTGGCAAGTGAAATAATTCTCTTATCTCTCTCTCTTTCTCTCTCTCACACACACAATAAAACTATACACATATGCTGTGGTAATTTTAAGGATAGTATTGTGCCCATGTATTAGAGAGGGACACACAAAAAAATTAACATTTCGATCCAGGTGTTGAAGAATCTCTAGTGAAAATAAAGAAATGCTTTACTTAAATTATATTGTATAGAGTTATCTAAAAAGGATTAATAAAAAATATTCCCAAGAAGGATCCACTGTCTACAATAAAACTGAGATGAACATCTTTGGGGATTAGACAGAATTAATTTGTAGTTGAAATATTAAAATTATATTGTTTTTAAATACTTAGTAACTATGAAAGGCCTACTCCTCAAACTGAGAATAATTTTATTTTAGATAAGCTATCATAAGAAATAACAGTTTTCTGCTTGTCCCGTAAAAAGAAATAAACAAAAAATCATTCATTATGTTGTCCCCACAAGGCAAGTAAAACACTCCAAGCGCAAATTGTACAGTGACAAGACATGAATTTTGCCAGCTGGAGTAGACAATGAGGAAACATGGTCACTTGCTCTTAAGAGTTCAGGAGCCACTGGAGAGCATTGACAAGATAATCAAATCATATGCTTCTATTTCCACCTTATATTTTTGACAGCTGCTAATGCTCTTAATGGTTATATAGGATACATCCTGTAGGGGGCCAGGTCATGATCCAACAGACCAGTTAGTGCAGCGGTTCTCAACCGGTGGGTCTCACCAACAGGAACTATATTAAAGGGCTATGGCATTAGGAAAGTTGAGAAGCACTGAGTTAGTGGAACAGGTATGGAGGCCATGAATGAGGGTAGTGATAGCACAGACAGAGCAAAAAGATGATTAGACGAACCCAAATGATTAGATTAAATCATGATAAATTAGATGGACTTTCCTAAAATATACACCACAACATTTTGCATACCATTTCAAGGAGTTCATGTATTACAAAGCTCATGCTGAGAATCTATTAATCCTCAATGAAGGACCTATTGTCGACAATCAAACTGTGATTAACATCTGTGGAAACTGGATGGAATTAATTTGTGGCTGAAATTATTAAACTTGTATTGCTTTTAAACATGTAATAATTAAGACTGGCCTTCACCTCAAACTGATTGAATAAAATTTTATTTTAGATAAGCTATTATAGGAAATGAGAGTTTTCTGCTTGTTCTGTAAAAAGAAAGAAAAGATGATATCATTCATTGTGTCATCCTCACAAGGCATGTACAAACTTGTCATTCCTAATATCAAAAACAAAATGGGCAACTACTACAGGAAAAAGCTAAATGAATTTGAACTAGCCATCTATTCAGTGGTGTTATCTTTAATATCTTGTTAAGTGAGGACATGCTGAGCCCACAACTGTAATTATAGGACATTCATATGTATCTGAGTCAATGGAAGGGACATTTTAAACTCTAACTCATGAGGGTCAACTCTATTAAATGAATTTTTTTTAATCACACAAAATATAACTATTCATAAATTTTACTATATTAAAATTAAAAGTATTTCAAAACCATATTAATCAAACCCTGTATTCTTAAAAAGGAAAGACAGAATTTAAAAAAAGGAAATATCTGGCCACTACCATTTAGCAGATGTGTAGCTCAGAATTTCAGTGTACTGGAAATATCCAATGTACTCAGTACTACTATAAAACCAATGTATAATCTCTCACACATTCATATGAGAGATGAATCACAACTATAGCCCAGGAAGAAGGAGGGAAGGAGAGGGTGATGGGAAGGGAGGGGAGTGGTTTGCTAGAGGGAAGGTTAATGGTGGGACCATTCCTATGGAGCATATTGCGAGGGTACTAGTCAAATTTATCAAGTATTGAACACAAATGTCTTAACACTGTGATTAAGCAAATGAGGTGGAAGTTATGTTAATTAGTAGGATGTAAGCATTCCAATTTATATAAAAAATCAACACAATGATTTGCACAGAGGCATAAATGTATTCATGATCTATGTTATGTATGACTTAATAAAAAAAAAAACTAAAGGAATTAAAGCTTCAAATGGCAGCATATTGTTACTTCAGTTTTGATTGTTTGGCCTGTGGCTATTTCCTTTTGACTCAATCCAGGTCTACAAAGAAGAAGAAGAAGAAATGCGTAAATACAGAAGAACCTATGTAAATTGACCACCCAACAGACTATAACAAATTGATCAACATATGGAGGTCATCAACAAAAGGAACTAGGCTTATTGTAGTGGTATGTACATGTAGTGCATGTCCAGTGTATAAAAATTAAGTTAACTTAAGGAGGTGGTCAGTGTGGGAAGTGGTCAGCTATGGACGTTCTTTAACAAAAAAAGAGAGAGACTAAAATGGTTAGCATCATAAAGGAAGAAAATAAATAGGAATATTTTAGTTGGTAAAATGATTTCCCAATAACCCCAACTTTATTCATGGAACTTTTAATTTAATCACATCAAAAAGAAAGTACCTAAAAATCTGCTCTTTCAAAAAAATTACTCAGTAAGTAAAATTACAATAAAGGATGTTCTATTTCTTGACCTTGGTAAAGATTACATGAATGTGTTCATTTGGAGAGCTGCATGTACTTTTCTGTACTTACATGTATTAACTTGCTAAAAAGATTAAAAACCTAAATACATAAGTAAAAGTAAGTAGGGTTGTAACTGTTTTGCAAAATATAGAGCTTATGTGAAGCAGAAAGCTTTGGAAAAGTTCACATCTTGCTAAGGCAACAATTTAAGTTCAAAGATGCATCCTGTGAAATGCAATTACAAAAAAGAGTACTCTGAATGGGTATGTGACAAATAACTGCCATTTGGAGAACTTAATAGATGTGACTTTACTGTGATCAATGGAATAGTCAGCGCTTTCTAATAGAACTTTCTGTGATTGTGGAAATTTCCTGTGTCTCCATTTCCCAGGACAGTAGCCACTTGCCACACATGGCTATTGAGCATCTCAAATATGACGTGCATAATTAAGGAACTGACCTTTAATTTAATTTAATGTATTGAATTTAAATAGTCATATATGGCTAATGGCTACTGAATTGGATGGCACGCCTAGAGTAGGAAAACTGAAACCAAATATTTAGCTTTAATGTTCAAATTAATAAAGTTGTACCTATGGAAAATATAAAGTAAAACGCCACTCTATTCTCCAAGGCCCCCAGTCTGAAGTGTCTTGTTACTGCTGACAAGGCCTGCATGACTGACCATTTGCTCCCTAAGAGACGAAAACTGACATTGCTTTGAAGTTCAAAATGACACTGCCAGTGAGCTTTCCTTTCAATGGAACAATTGCTTTCTAGTTAAAGGGGTTTCTCAAAAGGTCTAAAGATTTGCTGTCATGAAAATACATGTTTTGCCACCATCTTTTTCTCTTTTTTTCCCTTTTTCTTTTTTAAGGAGTAACAGGCTACAACAGCTAGAAAGATGTTTAATGTTTCTTGAAAATATTGGGGTAAAAATTACAGTATTCCAATTTAAGGCTTTGAAGTCAGAAATTTACATGCTAATAGTAAACTGAATATAGAGTACAAGTCATCACGATGTCTTTCGTATGTTAACTCTGATTTTTTTTCGCCCGACTGTGTATGACCTATTACGTTTTGTAATATAGTATATAGTAGTTATTAAAACAGTGTATTATAATGTCTAGGTAATCTTCTGCCTCCTTCAGCAAACTAAACACGTGAAGGTAGGGCAGTATCTTACTTACTAGACACATTGTTAGTTTATTAATATTTGCTGATTAGATGAATAGAATAAAATCACAAAGATCATTGTTTTCACTTTAGAAAAGTGAAAAATGAAGGGCAGATAATATCTTATTTAAATTCATTTGATCATATATGTTAAACAAACCATGCCCCTCTCTAGCGCCCATGGCACATGGCATTGTCGAGTTCTCTTACTTTATACTGTAGAAGAATGTGATTATGTACAGAAACCAGAAGCTAAGAGTATCGAAGATCAGAGGGCAACGTGAGGCTGGTTTCACCTCTAGATCTATGTCTTCATCCATTGATCTATGTCTCTATTTTTATGCCAATACCATGCTACTTTGATCACTATAAATTTGTAGTATAATCTGATGTCTGGTAATGTGATGCCTCAAGATTTATTTTCATTTCATAGAATTGTGTTGGCTACTCAGGGATTTTTCTGTTTCCATATGAAATGAAGACCCTTTGATCCTGTAATCCCATTACTAGATATCTACCCAGAAGAAAAATAATCATTTTATCATAAGGACATTTGTGCTTGAATGTTTATAGCAGCTTGATTCATTGTCACAAAGATGTGGAAACAGCCCAAGTGCCTATCAATGTATGATTGGATTAATAAACTAGTAAATGTCCATGAAATAATCTTCAGTGATGAAAAAAGATGGAGACTGTGAATTTTTTTTTGTATTTACCTGAATAGATCTGAAGAACATTCCTCTAAATAAAGTTTCTCAAGAATGGAAAAGCAAGCATCTCATATCTTCAATACTGTGTTGAAACTCGTAGACTATCAACTACAGGCCTACATGAGAGAAAAATACAACTGAATTCAAAAAGGGAGAAGGGAGAGGAGTGTGGGGGTTGGTAAGTTCCCACCTAATGGTTATAGTGTAGGGGTGTATGGCACACTTCCTGAGTGAAGAACTCAATTGCAATTCAGACTTTACCTTACAAATGGAAACAATGCACCCTCATATTAATCTGGAAAAAGAACTAAAAATCTAGACCTAGAAAAAAAAAAGAGATGTAATAGATTAGAAGCCCAAGGCAAAAATGTGAGAGCTGAAAATCAAAGCATTGCAACAGAGGAACACACTGTATGTCTATGTATACACAAACTCTCAAGGTACAGCAGGGGTCTACCAACTTTTTCTGAATGGGCTAGATAGTTTCATATTATATTTTAGGCTTTGTAGGCCATAATGTTTCCATTATATATGTGTGTGTGTGTGTATTATATTATTTATTTATTTAAATAACTCTGTAGAAATGGGGAAACCACTCTTCACTCATAGATTGTGCAAGAAAAGAGATTGTGGCATTGATTTGGCTCACCAACCATAGTTGGCCTACCCTTGACATAAAGAATTAATAGTATTAATGCGAAAATGTAAATGATTTGCTTTATTTTACCTTGTAGAAGAAAGTTGGCACATGCATATCATGCAGTCCTGCATTTGAAGTTTTACATCAGCCAAAAAAAATAAAATGAAAACAATGGCCAATTTTATTTTGGAGTCAATTTGGAAATTATGTTTTGGATAATATTGATTTAGAATTCAGATACTTCCACAAAAATGATTCTTCACATTCCATCATTAAATAAAGGGGGTAATTTAATCAAGAATAATCAATCAGAGAAATATTGACCCAGTTATAGATGTGTTTGCAGATGGCATGGAGAATCTGTAAGAAATATCTTATTAATAAAGCCAAGCGTTTAATAACAACAGGAACCCTCATTCCATGAAATGTTGAAAATATCCAATAATAAAAATTGCTTGCAGAAGAAGACACTTTCCTAAATGCTCACAGAGTCTCCTGAACTAAAAGAATCCTTTGGAAAAATTATCCTCACGTTGCTGGTTATGAAAAATATTATACCCAAGTCCAAGTTTTCTTTTGCATACGATTTAGTTATGCACCTCAGGGAAATAAACCCTTAAAATGAAGGAGATGTGTCTGTTCTTTCTTCTGTTTATAGAATCAGCATATTATTCTCCAAATAATGTATGCTTAATAGATTTTAAAAATATGAACACAATGTTATAACTTTTAAATAAAAAATACCCCATAATTCTCTTTCTTCTGGCTTATTGAGTAAATTATACATTTACATGTTCATTGTAGATGCATCTTAAAGGCTTAAGAACATCAATTAACTAAGAAGCACTGAAACATGATGTACATATTATCTCAATACAGCCTAGTATAGACAGCACTTGTATATTTCAAATACAGTCTCCTACAGAACTTTAGACTTCAGAAAACACTGTGAAATGCTTCTTAAATAACCCCTTAATTTTGAGAGAGGTAAATGTCTAGAGGGAAGAAAAGTTCTATCCACTGAATAAAAAAATAGAGTGGTTAAACAGAAATCAATCTTTTTTATATTTTTTTCCTTTCTGATAGCTAAAATTGCTAAAGTGGTTAAGGTAGCATATAATTTTTCTTTTTGAAGAATTTTGTCCAGTTTGACAAGTAAATAAATGTTTAACTCTCTCCCTCCTTTTATTGCTGTGGAATCAAGAAGAAATGGAAAATAACTGTAGCGTGTTTACAACACGAGTTTCTTTCTCTACATGAAACACACAATGAGAGCACTTTATAGATGAATTGTGCCTTTGACTGAATAGAGAATGGTGGACTAGCTTTGGTTTTATGGAATTGGATAATTTGTCACAGTTTTGCCCCTGGCAAAATGACAACCCCAAGGAAAACTAGCAGAAAGACTTTTCAAAATAGTGATGTAATACAAAACTGATATCTTTGGTGCACAGAAGTATTTTGAAATACATAATTTAAAAAGAAAATTACTAAGTTATAAGAAATGCTGTCTTCATCAGTGAATGTCTACAGATTTCAGGTTGCAGCACAAACTATTCCTCATACTTTAAGTCACATTATTTACTGAAACATCATTTTGAGATTGCTTCATGATTAAATAAGGACACACTTTTGTCTAACCACCTTCTTGTTATTATTATTTATCATTACTTATTAATTAATGAAAATGTGATTTATGTATGACATGCACATATAGTTTGAACTTTATTTTTCTCTGATATTATACATCCTGTGATATGCCAACACTCTTCAAAGACTATCAAAATGTTAACTGCCCCTAATGCAGTCGTGGAAATTAAAAGAGATACATTTTGCCAAATAGGAGTTAGAAAAACATGGCAAATAGATGTCCATTTGTGAATTTTTGGAATTGCAATTACAAATTCCAGCCAAAAAAGAAAAAAAAAAGTTTAGTTGGCTTGTTATGCAGCAGGGAAAATGTAAGATTATTTACTTACTCTCTGCAAGGATCACAGCTGACATCCTATAACAAAAAACAGATTTGAAAGGGAAGAAAACAGCAAATACGCTATGTGTAGGGGCTACCCACTTGCATTCTCCCCCTCTGTTGCCAGAGGTTCTGTTTCCCCTCTTTTGCTTATCTGTTTTTTTATCTTTCAATAAAACATGTCCTTTATCTTGAAAAGAAAAATATGCTGCACATTTAACAAGACTTTAAGTGATGTGGGAACCTTCTTGAATGCCAACCCAAAGACCCAGGGAAAATTGTATATTTGCATGCCAAGTCTCAAGAAAGAATTTGATAGTTTAGGAAAATGTGATTGGACAAAAAAATATGATGGAATGGTAATAAACTGGGGAAGTGGGTACTCAACAAAGCTATTTGCTCAGATTTTTCTTGACCTCCTTTTGCTGAGTAACTTACCCCTGGGCCTAGAAAGGTACCCTGTCACCTACTTTTCATCCCCTGGACCGATGCGTTTGAGCTGTGAGGTAGGCTTGATGCTGCCGTGCTCTGGCCTGGGCAACAGGTGAGACTGTCAAAAAAAAATTCCTTCTCTAATTGAACTGCTATTGACAGTGAACTCATACAATTTAGAAAGTTATTTTCATCTTAAAAAAAAAAAGACAAAGAGGAATAGAAGAATATCAATATGATTTTTGCCATCATTTTCATATTTGATTTTAGAAAATTGGTTAGCAATATTCTTAAATAAATTTCTTTATAGTTTTTGAAAATATTATATTTTTAACTCCTGGACCTCAGAACATGAGGTCATACAGCATTCTTTTAGGTTTTATGACTTGCCTAGAGGGAGAGGGGAACTGGAAAAAGGAGGGGGAGAGATCAGAAGCAAAGGGCTTCTATGGCCCTTCAGCTCAAAGTTCTCAGCATACCACACTCCCAAGTGCCGAGGTGTCTCATTCTGAGGCCCAGAAGTTAAAAATACAACATTTTTCAAAAAATATGTACTTTGATACCTATTTTTTAACTGTTTGATCTCTGTCTCATAAGCAAATTTAAAGTGCTTAAACCTACACTAGTGTTTAAGAAAAGGCTAATATTAAACAATGTCTTTAATACTCTCTGGGTACAACTCTTTGTCTAGTTTTTTCATTACTAAGATTAACTCAAGACCATTTTACTGCTCTGAAGATTAAACTTATCTTTGAATATATTCATTCATTAGGTATTTTCTCTATTAAGGATATCTAGACCAAAATATTTTTGTTTGAGATTTACAGACCATCTTTGTATACTTTTTGTTCTAGTTGTTACACTAATGACTTATGCTCGAAATAACATCAGTGGAAAAGAATTACTTTCAAGAAATGACAATTTAGATGAGCAATGATTGACCTGTGGCCATTTCCTGGAAACCAGACTAGCTACAATTTAACCTTTCCTCCAGAAAGATGGGAGAATATTAAAAATATCAAGTTTCACAGATCAGATATCTATGTATTCTGACAGTAGCACCAGAGAGCTTATTTTGCAAGAAACCTTGTGACTGTTTTCCTCCATGTTATCTGTCTCAAAATTTTAGGTCATCTAAGCTACTTTTCTTCCAAAGAAGCAAAAGGCTCTAAATCCTGCAGGAAAGAAAGCCTACTTTCCTCTCCTGTCTCCTCACCATTCATAGACTACCCTGAAATTTGAGATCAGCACCAGGAACAAGAGAGAAGAAGGAGAAAATCCTTTTTATTTTTCCCTTTTCTGAAATCTTTTAAATACAAAATCTTTGTGACGGCAGTTTTTTCATCCATCTTTGTGGGGTAAGTCCAAAAGAAGTAGTAAAGATTATGGAAATAGAGTCATAAACTGTCTGGTTGAATCTGCAATTGTGAGAAATTCCCCATAAATTATTCATTATGGAGTTGAGAATCTATGACACTTCCACACAATGATTTAATTTTTTTCTTATGGGAAACAAATGGGATTGACCAAACATATATATATATATATATATATATATATTTTTTTTTTTTTTTTTTCCCACTGAAATATGAGCACATGATTTTATCTGGGTATACTTTTCCAGAACATAGGCCTTACATAAAGTTCCACAGTAAAGAACATATAATTTTTGCAGAAATTCTTGGGGAAAACAAAAAAGCACCTCTTATTCATAAGAAATAATATTTGATTCATTTGAAAATATTTCTTATACAAAATAAAGAGAAATATGTTTCCTATGATACCAAACATAGTAACAGAGTTTGGATTTTTTTGACATCATTGATTCTTGAGAAATATTAGGAATAGGGTGCATTTGCTCCCTTTTGACCTTGGATTGGTACTTGGTAAGACACCCAAGGACCCCTCTAGTGGGTAAAGACAAGTATGTCTCTACCTACAGTCATCAGGACAATGTCGGTTTTGAAACTAAAACTGATAATACTTGCATGGATCCTATCCTGAAGGAGAGAATTGATAGAATATGAGAATTACCATTTAATTGCTTGGTGCTTTATTTGAAGGGAATGTAAGGTCAGTACAAGGTGTAGTTTAATGGAAGGAAGAGAGGCAACACAAAAGCTTTAGTAACTAAAATACGTCTTTTTCACATGCGCGAAACACAAAGGAGTTCATCATTTCCAGATCTCCCTGAATCTCGTTCCAGTCTACAATGTGTCAATGGCAAATGAAATATGTCATTTTGAAATTGCTCAAAACACATAAAAAATGTTGACTCATCCTAGAAAAAGCAGGTTTAACTAAAAAAGCATCTTGCATCTGATAAGTTTTGTGTAACATTTGAATTTGCATTATCCTAACATCAGAACAAAATTGGTGATTGTAATCCATCACATTAATCTGTTTATGGATGTAATGCTCATGGAGATCACAAGGACATTGGGTATATCATCATCAAATCTACGATTCTTTCTTTAGAGTCCTATTTGCAAACAAAATTCCATTTTAAACTAATATTTCTCTAAAATAATCAGTTCAGATGTTGATTTGTAAGATACTAAAGCATCTGTTAAAATTTGCGAGACTTGGTGTAAAGTTTTAAAAAAAGACAATATACTGGGTCTGACAATTAAGTTCACGAACTCACCCTAGAAAAAGCGTTACATAGTTCATTGATGAATGTCACTATAGCCACCTTCAAAGTACGTCTCTTCAGAAGCTATGCACCAATGCCAGCACCTAGTCCACCCTTCAATATAATTTTGGAATTCTTTTCTGTATGACTATCACAACTGTCATTTTATGGTATAGGAAAACACACAACAACCATAATGAATGCCACTCAGCAAGACACTTCCACACTTCAGCATGAACTCAGCTGTGCAACACTGATAGACCAAGGTTATAAACCCTCACAAAGTTGTTTTTACAGTGCTGCCAACACAAGTTCATGGTGGCCAATTCATGAACTTAATCATCCCACCTTCTACAATGACAGCTTAAAACACATTAAATTTGTATCACAGGGGAGAAGACAGGTGGTGACAGCACGCTCAGACCAACTTGGTCATCACCTATCTCCTCTTCTTCTGAAATTCCACTCATCTTTCTCCCAAATCATTGACTCTCCCCAAAGTTGTCTGCACCGTCCCTCTTCTCTCACCTCTGCTGGTTTAGGGGTAAAAAGGGGTGATCCTTCTTTCCTTTCAATTATAAGGATCACAGCTAAAACCTCCATAACAAGGACAGATTAACAAGAGAAAAGTATAACACTTTTCCTTACACTTTTCTAAGTTTTTACATAAAGGAGCCTTCAGAATAAAGACCAAATACATAGGGAAAACTATGTATTGTTATGTTTAGATTTAAAAAGTATGGATAGCTGTGTAGAAAGATGATTGGATAAACAGGGCAGTATCTAAAGCTAACAGACTAAGTGATGAAATACAGCAGGGCCTCTCTGTTCAGATTTTTCTCAGCCCCTGGGTAGCGAGTACAAACACTTCCAAATGAGGGTCTTAATTTCTTCATAACAACTCTTACACAAAAAGGCAGAGGGAAAATTAGAGTAATAATTTTAGAATTCGTGGTCGGCATTAGGGAGAAAAGGGTTCTAGTTTCCACAACCTAGCTTGGGAAAGAAGGATTCCCGTTTCTATAGCTTGCTTAGAGAAGAATGGGGACCAAGAAACAGGAGGGCAGGAGAAGGTCAGGGACACGTTGCTCCCAAGGCTGTTTTTTAGGCCTTTATTTCAGGGTATTCAACATCTCACTAAATTTGTGGGTATGCACTTTTCTTTCACATGAGGCTCTCAACTACAGAATACTTTTGTACAGATGGTGCCCAAACTTTGATGTTTCAAGTTTGTGAATTTTCAGCTTTCTGATGGGTTTGTTAGGTTATTCAATGCATTTTGATTATGATATCTTCGATGATGTATGAGTTTGTCAGAATAGGGGAAAGATGAGTGGGCCTTCAGAAGAATAGGTGATAGGCAATGACCAACTTGGTCGGGGCATCCAGTCACCTCCTGTTTTCTCCCCTGTATTACAATTTTAATCTGTTTTAATATGTAAATTTAAGCTCCCCATAATCAATCCAGGAGCATCTTTTTACCTTCTTTCCTATTAATCTGCCTAGTCTTAATTTCATAAACTCAATTATTGAGCTCTCAGAGGGTAGCAGGAATGCTTTAAAATCAATTAATGTTGTACAGTAGGAGAAAAAAGAGTTGACCTAGACTCTGGTCTAGGAATGAGTGAGATCATTACCATTTTTGGGTTATGAATCATAATTTTCTAAACATTTAAACTGTATATTTGCCAAAGATATACTGTTTATATTTTCGTTGTCAATGAAGTCTGTTTTCTTCTTTCCTGAGGAGATAAAAAGTGAACCACTACAATTTATGAGTCAGAAACTAATCACTTTTAAAAGGTGGTTTTAGAGTTTCAAGTAGAACTCTTTCTTTAAAAAATAATGAGTTATAGTCTCTCAGAACCTTAGTCACTACAGTCTTCACTTCTAAGAATTGAGGTAAATTGTGAATTTGCTTAAAAATATGCAGTGACATCTTTCATTGTTGACAGACTAATTCTGTTTTGCATTAGTATCTGGAAGCTCAAAGACTGATGATTAAAACAGCTAAAAAATGTCTTCCCTCCATCCAGAAAAAATCTAATGGTCTTGATGTTAAAGTGTAAATCTGAGTCATTTCTTTTTGGAATGTATAATTGTATTGGTGAAATTGATTCTAACTATTACACAAGAGTGTCAAAACATTTTTAGGGAAACTCATTATTTGAAATGAATGTGTCAAAGTCACATAGTATAAATACGGACTTAGGAGACATGATATAACAGTAATTCATCTGATAAAGGCATGGAGGTTGATTTGATCATGAGAGCAATATGAATCATGGGGGAGCCATAAGTACAGAGTTAATTGGCAGGTAAAGGTTAAATCATTACTCTATATAGCTAGAAAAATGAGCATATGCTAAAGATTTTATTTTACTCATATGGTAGCAAGGAACCAGACTCAGGATCTCACTGATTCAAAATAAAATCAAAAGGTCAAAAATTTAGGGCGGCATCTGTGGCTCAGTTGGTAAGGTGCTGGCCCCCCAAGGGTGGTGGGCTCAAACCCAGCCCCTGCCAAACTGCAACAAAAAAATAGGCAGGTGTTGTGGCAGGTGCCTATAGTCCCAACTACTTGGGAGACTGAGGCAAGAGAATCAGCTAAGCCCAAGAGCTGGAGGTTGCATGAGCTATATAATGCCATGGCACTCTACCAAGGGCAACAAAGTGAGACGCTGTCTCTACAAAAAAAAAAGTCAAAAATTTACATATTATAAAGTGATACTGACATGAACTGCAATGGGAACAAAGTGGTTTTTCCATAGGAGGGTGGAAATAATTTAAAATCTCTCCTACACAGGAATTTATATAGCTATCAGTTACCTATTTACAAAGAGTTGCAAAATGGCTCCAGCACCAATTAACAGAGTTGGAGTCTAGTAACCAGGAGGAGTAACATAACAGAAAACAGGCATAGTTGTCTACTGAGTATAATACTTTCTACACGTGACTGCTAAATGAACAGCTACAACCTGAAGCTGATCTAATAAAAACAAAGACAAGTTCAAGGGAGACTGTAGTCAACCTTCACCGTGTGCAAATGAGAATGAAGCTAAAACGTGTAAATCCTAAATGTACTTTTAAAAAATAGAACTACTTATTTTTACCTCACCCCTAAAACTCCCCTCTCACCCTTTGTCTTTCCCAGTTCAGACAGAACAAAACGATCTACTCAGTCATTTAAATCCCCTAATTGGAAAATATATATTTATTTATTTTTTTTTCTTTCCAAGCCACCAACCCAAACTCTAATACCCTCAAATACAAGCAAGCTAGAAAGTACTTATTATAAATTTATTCTCATTTGATCTGCTTCCATTTCCACCCTAGATTCCATTATAATCTCTCTCCTTATACTGAGTAACCTCTTGAGAGTTCCCAGGCTCCACTCTAGCCTCTCTGTAAGCCATTCTCCATAAAGAAGCCAATGTAATATCTTAAAACAGTATCAAATTATTACATTTTAAAGCCCAATAGATACCATTAGGATTTAAAATATAATCCAAATACTCCACTATGCACTGTAAGGCCCCATTAAATCTGCCCTCATCTATAACTCAAACTTTAATTCTTCCCATTTGAGCTCTGGTTCCACTTACTCCATACCTGCTGAACTCCCTTTATCCTTTCAACACAGCAGTCTGGATCTTTCCTTTGCATTAGCTTTTCCCTTTACTTAGCTCCCTTATATCCCAGATTTTTTCAAAAGGCAACTTCTCAGAAGGAGAACTTCTTGCCCTGTTCCATTTAATATAATGCTCCAGAACACACTCTTCTTATGTAAATCTTCTTCAGAACAAATTATTGCTGAATAAAATTTAAAATTATTTAATTTCTTTATCATCACCTACTTTGTCTGCTCCAATATGCAAATTATCTAAGATTATGGCTGAACATAAGCACACAAAAAGATTCTAATACCATTGGCCATCAGTCAATGTTAATGGAATGAATGAATTAATTCATACTTCTTTTAATCAAAGAGTTAGATAAAATACATTTTTTTCTGAAAAAGTGAAATTTCTGGGATTTATGATGAATTCAGACCTATTGAGAGAAAAAAGGAGTTAGGCTTACAGATACTGCTGGCTTTAGGACTAATGGGAAAGAATAATTAGACTTCTGATTCAAGAAAGACTAGCAGGGGTTTATATTGAAGGGGATTAAATTTCATGCTATGGGAATACTCTAGACTTAATGTTGGTAGTCAGCAAAAAGAGTCTATGTGGCAACAAGAGCTAGAATCACTGATTTCAGTTGAAGATAAACACCTCCCCAGAATGTCTGATAGAAAAGCATCAACTTTCTAATTTGTCATAAGGAGGTAACAACTTTTCATCTCTCTTTCAGAACAAAATTACAACAAATTTAAAGATCTTAATTACTTTTGCTTGTGATCCTAGAATCAGAAAATGCCTCATTCTATGAATTGGAGTGTTCTGATGAGCTGGACATAAGAGGTTGGCTTTGTAGATCTCAAGGGGCTGAGAAAAGCAGAAACAGAACAAATAGTAGATTGGTCCTTTCAAAGTTACTTTCCTTGTAAAGCTTAAAGTAGAGGGGACCCTCAGGACTTCCTTCTCAGGCAGGATAAACCTGTCATATTTAGGAATTATATTTGTTCCTCTCTTGATTTATCAAAAGGAGAGATAAGAAACTTAGTTTCTAAAGACTTGGAGTATTAGTATGAGTGATTCCATTTTGATTTTGTCTATTCGGACTTAGTTTAGGAGCCCTGTTTGAATCGATGGCCTCCTAGACTTTTTGTTTAACACTGCTTATATTCTATTTACTTATACAGATACAAGGATATTGTACGTAAGCATACCCTTTGAAAAATAAAATCTTGTGCCAGTATGAGGCATCATTGTTTTTACAACCACATTGTAAAATTCCCATTTTCTCACTTAAAATACCTCTCTCCTTGTTTTATGAGGTCACTATATTTATAATAAATTTTAGTTTCCCTCTTATGTGGCAGGACTATAGATCCCCTTAGAAAAGCATAAGATGGAAGGAGTCTATTCATTTGGCTTAATACTACAATGGGATCAACAAATGTGGCAAACACCTGTGACATGAAACTCTTTGCCAGGAAATTTATACAACCCATTTATAAGGTAAATTTATAATAAGGCAAATTTATAAAGATTTGGGGAATGTTTAATTATTTTCAAGTTATGTCACCAGCCAAAACTTAATCTAATTAGCTAGAACCAGTCATGTATGTACTGAAAATGTCTCTTCATTGCTTCATCTTTCCAGCTTGGTTGATGGCTTCCTACGCAGCCTAACTGTTATCACTAAGCAGCACATATTTCTATCTCATTTATCAGATTCTCACTTACCCAAATGTATATTTTTCTTTGTTTCTAGCAATAAATATACATGACCTTGTACAAAAATTACTTACTATTGGCTGAATGATTGTCAAGTGTCAAGCACTGTGTTAAAAATTTCCACGTGCATTAATAATGATGCTCATGCTATGACAGGCACTATTACAAGTGCTTTGCAGACATTAATTCATCTGGTTCTCCATAAAATCTATGGTAGATATAATCTCCCCCAATTTACAAATGAGAGAATTGAGATGGGTAGGGGAGGAAAATAATTTTTCCGCTACCCTTCATAGTATTTAGGTGGATGGATATTTATTACAAGAGACAGACTAAAAAGAGAAAAAGAAGTAGAAATTTAATAGTTTATGTACCTCACAGATATAGGGGAGATACCCAAAGGAATAAGTAAATGTAGAAATGACTTTGAATTTAGGCTTAAATACCATTTTCCACTGAAATAAAGAAGTGTGGGAAAGATTAATTACAGGCAAATATCCAGGAAAAACAGTGTAGAGGCAAAATGGGGCAGGCCAAGGGGTAAGTTCCCCTGAGCCTTTTGAAACTTTATTAAAAAATTAATTTTCAAAAGAAAGATTAATAGGAAAAAAGACATACAAATTCATTTAACATGTATATGTAGGAGCCTACAGAATGAAGACTTTAAAATAAGAGAGACATTGCCACTCTCACTACCCATTTTTAGCTTAATTTCAACAAGGTATTGATACTTGTGTGAAAACATAATTGGATCAAAAGGGTATGATCTAATGCTAATTAACTGAGTTTATTATCTGTCAAGATTCTTCTTGGTCTCCAAAAGGATGAATTCCTTCTGGGTGTGGGCAGAATCCTTTCTGGAATGGGAGTCTCGTTATCCACGGTCAAACAACCAACTTAGTTCAGATAATTCACTATGGCTAGCTTTTACACAGCCACGATGTGTAAAGCAGATGGAAGTAAAGTGAAAGTGATATTTTGAGGTCTTCTGGCTGGCTTAGGGAAAAAGAGATTCTAGTTTCAACGACATACCTTGGAGAAGAGGAATTCTCACTTCCATGGCTACCCTCGGGAGAGAATGGGACTGAGAGGCAGGAGAGCAGAAAAGGTCAGAGAAAAACTTTCGCTTCTGATGTTATGTCTGAGGACTGAATTTTGGGGTGTCGCATTCTGAGCCCCAACAACCTTAAACAAAGCTAAGGCTTGTTGTGTGTTATATAGATTTAAGTTGGTGACGTCTCCATTCATAGGAGTTTCTAATGACTTAGAGTCATCCTTGTGTTCATGGTACAGAGGGGGAGACATTTCTACAAACTGATTTTGTTTATAGATGTAAATTTCCATTACAAGAGGGTTATTTCTACTCAGCACTTCTATGTTTGCAGATCCTCAAAGTAATCGCTCAAAATAATCCTCATGTTAAAGAGGCATATTTGAGGCAAGCATACTCTGATATCCTTTTGTAGCAGAGGAAAGGACTAATAAAAGGGAAAATGTTTCACAATTTGCCTCTTTAAGATGCTCACCCTTTTTGAAATTAAAATCTACATTCCTGTTGAAAGCTGGTAATCAGAAGAGCAAGAAAAAGTTCTTTGCTGTTTGTCTTTTAGTGTCATCAAACACAGGAGACGGATCAACAGAATTTTCTGGACAAAGGTCGGGAGATCATTTTCACCAGAGATGAGGTTGACCTAATCCACCAACTATAGTTGAACAATAGCTCAAAGCCACAACATATGACACAAGTCATAGATCCAAGCCCAACCTCAAACCCCACCCCCCTTTACAAAGCCCTGTATTTCTGCTTAAAGGCAAGATGACAGTGTTTTGAGAGACTGGTCTATCTTGCCAGCAAATTAATAAACTTCCCTTTCCTTTTCCCCAAACTACTTGTCCTCGTTTTTTGTTTTCACTGATTCAGCCTCAAGGGCAAGTACTAAACTTTGGGTAATATTGTAGTTATACTTTGGTGTACCATACATTGGTGTACCATAGCCACAATAATACTATCAACACATAATAGCATTCACAGAACTAAAAAGTGGCAAACTATAACAAAAAGTTATAAAAATCTTACCATAATGCTCAAAATAGGTATTATCTTCCACATAAGGACATCAATATCACAATTTGGGCTCAAAATACTTTGCTGCTTAATCCAAGGTTGCCTGAGAGAACAAGGACTCTAACATGATCCTTTCCAAATTCACATCCTAGGCTTTTCCATACACTCCATGTGCTTCATATTAGTAGAGAACAGCATTGTCCTTGTCTGCTCAGTCTGCTCAGTGGCCCCTCTCTGCTCCTCATATCATGGGGGTAACCAGGCCTAGAATTAGGAAGTGTTTCCAGACAGACAAATAGCACCAAACAGTAGAATGCTTTCATCTCAGATCATCATTCATTTTAACTTTGATATTCTCAGGGGCAAACACTCAGCAAGCTGTCCAAAAACAACTCACACCAGTTCCATTAACGTCATTAGAGGATCTGTGTGGGAAACTCCTTTTCTCTCCCTAGAAAACACTTCTTGCTCCTCTTCTAGTGAATGTCACCATCCAAGGTGTCTTTCCAACCTCACCTCTGCATTCCCAGTCTGAACCTTCTATCTGGAATAAAGCTGAGAAAAAAGTTCCTGAAAGTGAAGCTCCTAGGACTTGCTGGGGGTGTCTAAGGAAGAGAAAAGGTTCAAGTTTATCTAATATATTATTTGTTCATCTTTCCTTTTTTTTCTCAAAGCTAAGAAAAATGAAAAATGAATATGAAAATTAGATATCCAAATCAGTATTTCTGAGTCATATTGTAAAAATAGGATGTTGACCTACTTGGGTTTTTGTTATCAATATAAAGACAGTAAGTATTGAAGTGATTTCATTTTTTTTTAATTATACTTACATATATTTTAAAATGATAAATATATATATTTAATGATTCCTGACAACCACATCCCCTTCTGAATAAAAGGGCAGGAAAACGTTCTTCACTGTTTGTCTTTTAGTATCATCAACCACAGGAGATGGTTCAACAAAACTGTCTGGACAAAAGTTCACCATCTTTTGCAAAGCTGAGTACTGACATGCCCTTGTCTGCATCACAGCTGATGCTGTGGTAGGCCATGCCTGGGTCAAGACTCAAATGGGAGGTGTTGGGGGAGGGCAGGTGAGGGGAGGGTAATTGGTGGGACCTCACCTATCGTGCATATTGCAAGGGGACATGTCAAATCTATTAAGAGGAGAGTATAAATGTCATAACACAATAATTAAGTGAGGTGAAGGCTATGTTAACCAGTTTGATGTAAGCATTCCAAATTGTATATGAAACAGGACATTGTACCCCATAAATGCATTAAAATACATAATTATGATTTAATAAAACAATTGTCAAGAGAAAAGAAAAAGAACATGGTAGCTCAAAATACGACACCTTAGGCACTTAGAAGAGCCACAGAAGCAAGACAATCATTTCTCCACCTGCCTTTCTATAGGAAACATCATCATAAAGGAATTCTCTGACCTACATTCAGAGAATTGTAGAGACCGTTCAGCCATACTCCATATTCAGGGGAAGAGAAATGCTCCTGAATACAGAAAAGCCAAGAAAAATCTGAACAACAGGCTTGCCGAGTTCTCCCCAGTTTATTACCATTAGGTCATTCTCTTTTCTTTGTCTAATCACATTTTTCTGATTTTTACTGCCTCTTCTTCATTGAACCAAAGGATAAAATAACAATTTTCCCTAAGTCTCAGCATCTTACTTTGTGAAGGCTCCCCTGCCACAGAAGACTTTATTTAATACATTTCTGACATTTTCTTCTTGTTAACCTGTTTTTTTTTTGTTGTGTGACACTCATGATTTTTGCAATGAGTGAGGAAAAGATATTACTTCTCCCTTATGCCTGTTTGAATCGACCAAGGAGCTTAAATCCAAAGATGAGCAGAATTCTCTGCTCTTTGGAGCCAGACTCAAAAATAGACTTCCTCAATTTTATCTTGTTCTGGGGATCTGGAATGAAGAGTATATTTGAGAGATTAGATAGCTAGAAAAGGAAACAAAAAAAGAAGAGTTATTGAGCATAAAGGCAATAATTGATTTCAAACCCTACACTTTCTTTATGGCAAAATTTCTCAACTTTGGCACTACTGACATTTTGGGCCAGATAATTCTTTTTTGTGTGTGTGGAAGTTACTGTGAATATTGTAGGCTATTTATAGCCATTCCTAGACTCTATATCCACTAGAAGTCAGTAGCACCCACTCCTCAGTCCTGACAATAAATAATGTTTCAAAACATTGTCAATTGTCCCACGGGGCACAAGATCATTCCCAGTTGAGAATAATAACCAAAAGGATCTTAAATCAGTAGATAAATATATACAAAAATAAATAGAGAAAGTTTAAGTATCTGTCATGCTAGTAAAACCAGAACATGGGTTGGTGTTGAAATTCAAGGTTCCTTCCTTCTGTCTGCACAGACACTTTTAAGAAACAGAAAAGCAAGAGAAAGAGAGAATACGAATGAGTGGTGAGTATTCAGAAACACTGGTCTCAATTCCTCAGTCATTTCCCAAATTAGGGAGTTGTTCTAGGAGAAGAGAAAAAGACTTTTTCTTTCTCTCACAGTGATGAGATTTGTTTTTATCTATGAGATGAAAATACTAGTTAGAGAGAAAATTTGTGAGGTGTAAAGAAGAAAATCCAGAGAAGATAAAATATACAAATGGGCAAGCTGAGTAATGACGAAATAAAAAATAAGAGCAAGGGAAAAGCCTCCATTGACTGGAAGTAGGAATGGGGAGGATGGACGCAGGGAGACAGTAATGCATGAAGAGCTTGAGAAATGTGAATCCATATGCCTCGGCTTCCATTTGCAGCTAAAGTGCATATGCCTATGGCAACAATAGCGAAACCATTCTCCCATAAACAATCCTACTCAATTCTTCCTCTTTGAAATCAAATGAATCAGATTTAAACATTGCTGCTGCCATCTTTTGTGTTAAAAGTCAATAATGTCAACTCAAAGGTGAACCCCAGTCATTTAAATAAAATCTTAATATAAATTGCTGAAGGGCAGCCTTGATATTTGTTTAGATTTTTAAAGCATTTCTGAGAGTGGACATACTTGTGCATGTTGCATTTTATATCCTTTCTAATATCCACCAAGACCTTAAACTACTACAACACCAGGAGATGATTTTGTTTTCTCTGCTATTTTTCTCCCACTTTTAGCTAGATATATTTATAATAAGTCCAGCTAACTATTTTTGTCCATTGCATTTTTTGTGAGATCTGCTCTTCCCCGGCTAGAGATTGAATCTACTTCTAACAACTTAAAAGATTCTATTATCTTAGATGCTTTTCAACTTCTCACTGTACCTTTTCTAAATTCTCTAAGTGTTAAAATTGCTCAAGTTTTCTTATTGTAAAAGACAAAAGCAAGCAACAATAAACACACTTATAAAAGTTCATATTATTAGAACAATAACCAGTTGTTATCATGGAAAACCTTACTGATGTGACAAACTAAACCAATAGGGGGTTCACTTGTCCCCCAAAAGTACACAAGGTACAAATTGAACATCCCTATTCTGAAAATCAAAATTCCAAACTGCTCCCAAACTTTAAACTTTTTTTTTTATAATTTTATTGAATCATAATTCTGTACATTGGTGCAATCATAGGGCACGATTCATATACATTCAAAAATGTTTTGATTGTACTGTTACAGATAGCCTTCATGGCATTTTCTTGATCACTATATAAAGACATTGATA